>RCUC01142395.1:0-58224 GCA_003697995.1 Taxidea taxus jeffersonii | reverse complement strand
TTAATTGATCAGGAGGGAGAAAATTTTATGCCGTCCCACCTTCCTTCCTAAGCCAAGTGAATTAGTAATTAAAATTTCCCGGTGACCTTCATCAATTACCCTTCCATACATTTCCCGTAAAGGATGCCCCAGCAATGGCTTAACGAAGCACCTGAACCTTCAACCGTTGCTCAATCCTCAGCTTAAGAAGACTTGTCTGGGGACGCCTGGGTGGCTCAGTTGGTTAAGCAGCTGCCTTCGGCTCGGGTCATGATCCCAGCGTCCTGGGATCGAGTCCCACATCGGGCTCCTTGCTCGGCGGGG
The DNA here is from genome assembly GCA_003697995.1 of Taxidea taxus jeffersonii. Lineage (NCBI taxonomy): Eukaryota > Metazoa > Chordata > Mammalia > Carnivora > Mustelidae > Taxidea > Taxidea taxus. Next base: position 57,921 of record RCUC01142395.1, on the reverse strand, counting down.
AGCCTGCTTCTCCCTCTGCCTCTGCCTACCACTCTGTCTGCCTGTGCTCGCTCGCTCTCTCTCTCTCTCTCTCTCTCTCTCTCTCTGACAAATTAAAAAAAAAAAAAAAAAGACTTGTCTGTAGACAGGTAGCTCTGTGATGGAGGAAACAGTGAAAGGAATCTTTTTATAACACACAGAATGGAAATTTAAAAGCGACTTCCTACCTTCCTCTGATTTTGAAAACAGATGTGAGTTTGGGCAGAAACCGTCGCCCTTCCTGCAATTTTTTCTCTCTTGGTGTTTGGATCCTATTAATCATTGCAATCTGAAGTTTCACACAGGCCAATCAGATGTCAAAGGTCTTGCCAATGGGGTGATTTTATCATAAAAACTTGGCTCCCTGCCCTTCCCACTCTTGGAATTTCCAATGACAGAGACCGTGGATAGTTGCAGCGTGTAGGCAAAGGAAGCAAAAATGAAAATCTGGAGACGATGTTCCTTTCCGATCTTGTGCATGAGCACTTGAGCCCTTTTGCACCAGATACTCCCCTGACCTAAGCTTCTGCAACAGGGGCATATCACCCACACTGCTGAGTTCTAGAGTGCCCGTTAGAGACGGGGCGCCCTAAACCACGGTTACCGGAGAGCAAAATTAGACCTGAGCAAGTGGAGAGACTTCTCTTTTTTTTTTTAAAGATTTTATTTATTTATTTGACAGACAGAGATCACAAGTAGGCAGAGAGACAGGCAGAGAGAGAGGAGGAAGCAGGCTCCCCGCCAAGCAGAGCCTGATGTGGGGCTCGATCCCAGGACCCTGGGATCATGACCCGAGCTGAAGGCAGAGGCTTTAATCCACTGAGCCACCCAGGCGCCCCTAGACTTCTCTAAAGATAAAGTGAGGACAAAGCAAAGTAAGGACAAAGTCAGCCGTGCACTAAGTACCTCACCTTAGAAAACAAAACCTTGACACCGGTGTGTGGTTCCCAGAACAATGCTGCTCTTCCCTGTCCCTAGCCACCCCAAACACGTGGGCTCCTCAGGCTTTGCAGCTTCATCCTCTGTTCACTCAGCTCATACACTCTCTTTCGCATTAATCCCAGCTGTTCTCATGGCTTCTCACACCCTGCCTGGAAATAAGGGTCACAATGGGCTCTACAACCCTAACCCTACAAACCTAACCCTAACCCTAACCCTAACCGGTCTTCAGATCACAACACCAAATTGCCGAATGCTTCCTGGCCATCTAAGGTAGGTGGCCTCTCATGAGAAGAGGATCCAAACCCCACAAATTCAGGATCTCCCGGCGAGCGCCCTCCGCCCCGACTCTATGAACCTCCTGGGCCCTGAGTTCCCTACCCCACGAATGCCAGCACTCTCTGCCCGGAAACATCTTTCAACCTCCTGCTTACTGCAAATATTCTGGTGTTTCCCCATCGCTCCAGCGATCCAACACCCCTGCTCCCGCACTGGACAAAACCCTCATCATCTCCTGCCTGGACTGGCCCACCGAGGAGACTTCCTAGAACGTGGGTCAGGTCGTGCATTCTAGCAATTCAATATTTACTGAGTCCTCTTTGGCTTCTCAGTACAGATTGAAAACAAATAAATAACTTTTTTATTTTGGCTCAACACAATTCAAAGGCTTTCTAAAAATTCCAGCCGTGGGAGCAGGTCATGAGCCTCCTTCACAGAGTAAGCCGCCCTTCCGTGGGGCCGTATGGGGTCAGCCTCCTCTGCAGAGACGGCCCTGCTTCTGCATGGAAATGAGTAGGAGGGCTTCCGACATCAGGGAGAACCTGGACAAAAGGACCCACTGGCTCTTCCCAGACTCGAGATTCTGAGAGCTGACATCTGCCTGGCCCGCGGGCTCCTTCTAGAAGAACTGCCCAGCTAGCCAGGTATGCACAGGATCAGATCCTCGGAAGCCACGTTTCTAACATCTGACCTTGCTTCCTGACCTGAGGTGACTAGATCAGGACGGAGCCTGAGAAGGTGACAGGTGACGCAAGCGGCAGGCGGCAGGCAGGAGGCATCGGGCCCTATTACGGTAGCTCTAGGCGAGGGCCCACACATTCTTGCTGCCGGAGCCCACGGAGTCCCCTGGGTGCTGGGGCTTTTTGCAACCTGATGGAGCACCTTCTACTACATTCACTGGTTTCCTAACCGTGGTTTCCCTTGTGTGTGTTTCTAGTCCTTGTGACACCTAATTTGATCTGAAATTCGGCTCCCTCGGTCCCCCAAGGCCCCAGAGAAGACGGATCAAGGTTTCACCCTTGTGCTGGGCCCCTCTCAGGACGGTGGGGCAGGGACTCTCACTCCCGAAGCAAACTCCTGCTCTTCCCGGAGCCACCAAACTGGACCCCGGAGAGGCCGAGGGCTCAGGTGGCTGCTCGGGCCAGTTTTCAGAAAAGAAACGTGTCCACGCGCCCTCCTCGACCTAACTTGAGCCAGGCTCCTCTGCGCCTCCGGGGGCCTGGTAAGTCCAGTTTTAGCAAAGAATGCTGCTGAGCCCAGATTTAGAGAGAACCCTGCTGAGCCAGTTTAAAGGACTTTCCCTACCCCTGACACCAACCGAGCTCTCCCTGGTAATGTTGTAGGCACCGGGTCCCCCACAACCACCGGCTACAGACCCCGGGCTGCCCCGGCTGCCTTCAGAGTCGAGCTCAGTTCTCCACTGGGGTTGACCTTCGCTCCTGCAGTAGCTCCCAAGTGGTCATTTTAGACCAGTTAACAGTGTCATTTCTCTTTCACAGACAGGAATGGCCTTGTAGCCAGACGTGCAGAGCCTGGACGCCCCCCGAGCGCCGGCCAGCCGGGGAAGCAGGAGCCCACTTGCGTCCGGACTCCAACAGACACCCTCCTTGGTCCGCCCAGAGTCAGGCTTCTCCGAGATCTCGATGTGACAAGGCCTCACCCCTGGGCTCTCTCCTTGGCCTCTTTAGTCCACTCTTAGAAAGAATCCTGCTGGTTCCATTTAGAAAAAAAATCTCCCACCCTTGGTATCTGATCAAATTCCTCAAGCCAGCTGAGCCAACCCCCCTTACCTCTTAGACATTTTCCACCCATGGACCCTCACCCTGCTCCTGGGCGGTGAATTCCTACTTTTCCTTATATTCGAAGTGGGGCCCAGACTCTCTTTCCTCCTCGAAGACCCCATGTAGCGGTCTCCCTGAGTAACATCTCTTTCACCCTCTTTAGTCCGTGTGATGAGTGATTTTTTTCTTCAACAACTGCTTGCCTTCTATACGAGAATGCCCAAGGGTTATCACAACCTTTAAGTATCTTTCTATAATTAAAACTTGGAAAATAGAGATTTTAAAAGTAAGAAAGAAAAAAAAAGAAAGGAGGGAAGGGAAACGGGGAGAAGAGGGTAGGGAGGAAGGGAGGGGAAAAGCCAGAATATCTGTATCTCCTCCTCTCCTCCTCGCCCGGGCTTGCTTGGGCACATTCCCTGCAGCCCGGACGTTAACCCGTGGCCTCCGGGCCAGCACGTGCGAGGTCTCTAAGTCATGAAGCGGCCACTAGCTCGTGAGCGCACGTCCACCGCAGAAGCACCCAATTAGGCCATTTCGAGCTAAGCCCGTCCTAAGGAAAAGCAGACTGACGTGTCCACACCCAGGTCACCCGGGACGGACTGTTCTCTCCACGGCCTCAAGTGCTCTGAGGAAAACATCCTTCTCAACGTCCCCGACCCCCACTGTGGGGCGCGGGTGGGCAGACCCGCTTCACGAGCCTGCCCTCCAGGCCACCAGAAACACCTGCCAGGGGACTCGTGTCCTCACTACAAGCAATTTCTGGGCTAGGTTTTCAGAGGGTCCAAACAAAATTCCTGCCACTATTCAAGAATAAGCTAGAAACCACGCTCTGGGGCTCCGGGAAGCATTAACCCGGAAAGCCTCTTTCAAATCATATCCTTGTCTTGGGCTGGCTGTGTCACTTACGGACAGAAACTCATTTTGATATGGGCGGGCAGTAAGGGGTAACGGAGAGAAGCTATGCGTCTCTATGATCACGCACACGCGCACACGCACACGCTTGCACACACGCACATGCCCATGCACACACACATGTGCTCGCACGCACACGCCCGGGCGTGCACACACGCACACATGTGCTCACACGCACACACGTGCTCGCACGCACATGCACACAGTCGCACACACGCACGATTGCACGTGCATGCACACACGCGCACCACACCACACGCTCGTACGCGCACGCTCGCACACACGTGCTCGCACACACACGCTCGTTTGCATACACGCAGGCTTGCACGCACGCGCGCACATGTGCACGCACACACGCTCGCACACACGCACACACGCCCACGCATGCACACATGCACACACATGTGCTCGCACACACATGCACACGCGCACGCTTGCACGTGCTTGCGCGCACACACACACACACACATGCACACGCACACTTGTGCACGCACACGCTCGCACAATGCACGCTTGCATGCGTGCGCACACACATGCACACACGCTCGCACGCGCACACGCGCACACACGCACGGATATTTTTCATAGACACCAAGCCACCTGCCACGTAAGACGAGGGTGAAAAACAGAATCTGGTCCATGAGCACGTGCTCATGCTTTTGCTAGAGTCTCTGAATTGATATACTCTGTTAAGCTCCCAGTCTTTCTACAGTGTCATCAGAAAATGGGACCTAAACTACCATCGGATTCCTCTCACGGACAGGCGAAAAACAAGCTTGCTTCCACACCACTTATGTTAACACACTTAATACAAGTTAGGAACCGTAACCACCTCGCCGGGGTGCAAACCGAGCCGCGGCTGGGAACTGAAGCTTCCCGACAGATAATTTACGACGGCGCAGAGACGGTGCCTACACTTAGATTGTGGCTGCTCCATTGCGAGAATATTCCATATTTGTCCCATTCCTCACTCCTGGCAGAACCCTGCACCACGCCGGCCCGACCCCCACAGTCTGCAGCAATCTTAGGTCCCAAACACACTACCTGAGGCAACCGGTACTTCTTCTGCATTGTTTGCTTTTTCAGAGACGCCAAGCTAAGAGCCTGGGTGTTTAGAAATTCAAATCAGCTTCAAATCTTGTCAGAGCCACTGAGCTATCATCTTGGGGTTGGGGGGAGATGAGGCTCCAAAGCACATTTCGTTATTAATAAAAATAAAGGAGAAAGACAGCAAATGACGGCTTGAGTGGGAATGCCACCCCGGTCAAGCCCAGCTCATTACCTGCGTTTGAAAGACCTTCATTTCTTTCCCAAGCAGAATGATCTCGGGGGGACGAGAAGAGCCGACTGTGGATCTGGAAGATAAACAGAATCCTTCCCAGTTTTATATTTTTATTTGCAGATATAAAATCCTCAATAATGTGCATTATTATTTTTAAAGCATCCAGAAACATCTCTAGAAGCTCTTCTATCTCCTAAGAAAGAACTCAGGTCTTAATGAAGACTTATTTCCATTTTCTCCTGTGTTAACTCTGCAAATGAATAAAGGGTAGGTTTCTGATGATTTCAAAATGCACAAGGAGGAGGAGGGGAGGGAGAAAAACCATAATCAGCTAATGCGGATTTTGCCGTGGATTTTGCTAGTAGAGCAAAGAACCACGTCTAATATTTCTTTTCGATCCCATCCTAAATGCTGAATGGGTGTTGAGTTAAAATTGGCCATTCAATAAATATTGATGAATTGATTAACCACAAGCCATCAAATTTCAGGATTTAACCTTCAAGGCCCAATGAAAATAAGATTAATATATACAAAAGTGTTCTGCTGTCTGCAAGTATGATTATGATGCAGACATTCTCTGCCAAAAGGCAAAGATTTGTTTTGTGCGTTTATTCTGAAAGCAGCTGGCTGTGGGTGACAATTTGGGTTTGGGTTTCTCAGTTTATAATCGGACTCCAGAGCGCCTCACTCCACCCTGGGTCTGTCTGTGCCCACAAGCTGCGGCTCACCCCAGGACTCTCCCTCAAAGCTGAGGAGTAACTTTGCCAACCCCTGCTGTAAGCACAGTCTCCCATTCTGAATCTCAGTTAACTTCTTAGTCCCAAGCGGAGTTAAGCTTTACATTGTACATTTCCCAGGCTGGCCCCTCTCATTGCCAACATCTGGGCAGCCAATCTGGGGACAGAGAAGAGTGGTGGGACCCAGAGCAGGGCGGGGCTAAGATCTGGGGAGTCAGGCACGGTTTTCTGCCACTCCCTGGGCTTCTCTGCTCTGGGCCCAGCTCTGTGGTTGCCTAGGAACGACATGAACTATGAATTCTTATAATGGACATGTCATAGGGAATACTGGAAACCCATTTAAAGTTTTCAGGAAGGAAATAAAAGTGCAGCAACATTAGATGTCAAGATAAGAAATGATTTAAATTCCAAATTCAGCAGAAGAAGCATCTCTCTGTTGCTTTAAACATGATCAAGCAGGTGGGTCTGGAACCCACCTTGGGAGAAGGGGGAACAGATGTGCAGAAGACCCCTCTGGCTGAGCAAAGATTTTAAGCTTCCCATTTCCTAGGCTGTTGCCTTGTCTGGCTCTTTTAAGAAAGATATTTATGTCTATTTTTTAAAGTAATGCTCTCAGATTCGGCAAGTTCATTACCCTGGGACATGACAACTCACGATTAATTTTTATCCAGCAAGTTCTGATTGACCATGCAGTCCTAGTCAAGAGCCCCAACCCCACGGTAAAGTAACAAGTAACAAATACTAAAGAGCACTGGTTTGGAACAAGGGTCGTCCTCTCTCTCTGGGGTCCTAGCAACTGCCAGTGGATGGCAAGCTGACTAGGCCGCACAGCCATCTGCATTGTCAAAACCTGGAACCATCTTGTATAGGCTGACCCTGTACACTGGCACGGGGTACCACCGATCCAAGAATTCCCAGTGACAGGGGGATTCAGGAATCTGTCATCAATACAGGTCTCAATCCAATAGTGACATCCTGGGAAGACTTGGCTTTGACTCTACTTTTTTTTTTTTTTTTAAGATTTTATTTATTTATTTGTCAGATAGAGAGCGAGAGCGAGCACAGGCAGACAGACTGGCAGGCAGAGGCAGAGGGAGAAGCAGGCTCCCTGCTGAGCAAGGAGCCCGATGTAGGACTCGATCCCAGGACGCTGGGATCATGACCTGAGCCAAAGGCAGCCGCTTAACCAACTGAGCCACCCAGGCGTCCCTTGACTCTACTTGCTGCTGGTTGTTCATTATATTCCCTTCCTATAGAACAACAACAATTTTTTGCCCTGAGGACAAAGTAACCAGAGGGCCCTGTGTGGTCTACACCAGGGAATCTCTGTGGCATTACCAGACACCTCTCTCTAGACACACACTCTATAAGAGCTTCCCTTGGCCCCTTGAATACAAATTCTCTCCCTGAACACAGGGCCTTTGCATATGCTGTTTCAGCTGCAAAGCATGTTGTTTCCTTGATCCTCTTGTGGATCTTGCCTCACATGACTTGAGCATGGGAGTGTCTGTAGACACCTATCTCAAAACCAGTTTCCTGTTTTTTAAGATTTTAGAAGCACTCCCGTCTTTCAGCACATGCACCTTGGGCTGTAAATCTACATGAATTCATGTGAACCTATAACTGATGTCTGCTTCTTCCCTGGATACTAACCGCTCTTAGAATAAAATTATTTAGCCTTGCTTGCCAATGTATTCCTAACTGCTAGTATGGGCCAGACATATAGTAGACTCTCAATAAATATTTATTGGAAAAAAAAGGGATGAAGGAAGGAAGGAAGGAAGGAAGGCAGGCAGGCAAGCAAAGGCTCTTCTCCAGGATAAATTATGTGCAGTGCCCTTTGAAATCTACTATCCTGTCTTCTTGAAGGTCATGCCCCTCAAGGATCCTCTTTCAGTCCTCAGTCTTCAACTCTACCTTCCTCACATTTCTAACTATGTCCAAACCTTTCTCAAAATCAAAACCAGGGGGGCGCCTGGGTGGCTCTGTGGGTTAAAGCCTCTGCCTTCAGCTCAGGTCATGATCTCAGGGTCCTTGGGATCGAGCCCCACATCGGGCTCTCTGCTCAGCAGGGAGCCTGCTTCCTCCTCTCTCTCTGCCTGCCTCTCTGCCTACTTGTGATCTCTCTCTGTCAAATTAATAAATAAAATCTTAAAAAAAAAAAAACAAACAGGGGCACCTGAGTAGCTCAGTCGATTAAGCCTCCGATTCTTGACTTTTCCTCAGGTCATGATCTCAGGGTTGTGAGACCGAGACCCCCATCAGACTCACGGCTAGGCGTGGGTCTGCTTAAGATTCTCTCTCTCTCCTCCTCTCCCCCAGCTCTCCCCTCGAAAACTCAAAAACAGAACAAAACAAAACCTCCCTCTCACACACATTACCTTCCTCCCTTCGCCTTCTCACTCACAGCAAATCTCGGAGGAGACGGCCGCACTGTCTCTGTTCCATTTCCTCACCCCCATCAGCCCTCAGTTTCCCACAATCTAAACAGAGCTGTGATCTGTGTCCCCAGAACACTTCTCACTGTGCTCTCCAGTGGCCCCCTCGGTGCCCGCTCCAGGGGCTGTGTCTATCCACAGCCCCTGTTGGTTACACTTCGGAAATGGCTCTCCATTCCGTCTCCAGCTCCCTCTCCCCACCCCCTTCACGGCCCTCCCCGTTCTCAGCCCAGCAGCCTCCTGCCTCCACCTCATCACCAGCCATGTTTCCATAAAGCAAAGCTGGGCATGTCCCTCCCAGCTTAAAATCCTTGAGTTTTTACCCATCCCACATACAGTTAAAGCTCTATTCCCAAAAACATTTTTGCAGCATGGTTCATAATGGCTAAGCGTCAGAGGCTTCTGAAATATCCAACACCAGGGAATAGCTCTGTAGGTCAAGAGCACACGTGTTAATGCATCCATTAACATGACAACAGTGTTCATGGTCCGAGGCGCGGTCTCCACAGCTACAGACCGTAACAACATGTCACGGGCAGTCTTGAATGCTACGCTAACTTGGATATTATTTCCTAGGTGATGGGGAAGTTTTAGTGATTTTTGAACAAGGAGAGTGAGTGCTTAATGTTCAGTTAAAGTAAAGCAAGTGGAAGGAGACCAGACTGGAAATGAGGCAATCAAGAATGCTCCTTGAGAACAGAACACTGTGATTAGGGTCAAGGACATTAAAAGAAACTTGACACCTCACAATCATAAGGAATGTTCCAGCTCACAAGGTTCTTTTATACCTACTCCCTTCTTTCGACTCTCCAAAGTCCCTGAGAGGTGGGCAGAACGCAGACTTCTTATTTCATAGAGAAACAAAGATACAGAGAGTGTGACAGACCTTGGTGCCCATGGACAAGAAAACAGGGCTCTGACTCCCAGCACCAGCCCTCCTGGCCCCTGGGCTGCCATTCCTTCCATGCCACCTCAGCGCTTGCTATCCTTACAGGGTCCAGACTTACCAGCACCACTACCAGCAGAAACTCTGCGGTCAAGTCTGACACCAACGGGGACACTGACGACACTGACCACAAAAGGATCTATGGATTCCATCAGGAGCTGGAAGCTGAGCACCAGCGAGATCTGAACATCATGGATACAGTAATACTAGAACCATCCATTTACAGAAGACTAAACACTTTACAAAGCAGCTCTCATATTCTCCCCCTTGATTCTCCCAAGTCCGGCCCTAATAGCTGGGCCCTAATGAACAAATATGCTATTGTTTTTGCTGGTTCTGTTGTTTACTGATTCGCCCTTCCAGATAACTGAGTCCTCATTATGGATCCATAATCCCTTATCTGCAATTCTAAAATCCATAAAGCTCTGAACTCCGAGAGGTTTTTCTTCTCTGAGTTTGTAGGAAACTAATCTGAGAGCCAAACCTTACCTGAACTAACCTGAGGCTATTTATAATATTAATTTATTCCATTTAGTGTGAATATTCATACATTTTATTGCAAAAACATCAGTGAGCTTAATTACAGGGTGCTACCTCAAATCCCGCTAGAAATGTTGTGCAGCGTTACCTGCAGAAATAAAATTAAGAAATCATTGTTGAGTCACATTTGGCCCCAAGAGTTCTGGGTGGAGAATTGTGGGTTGGTACAACAGACATTTAATAAACTCGCAGATCCCTCGGTTCAGGTTTTCCATATATAGCCCCTCATCCAGTTCCCACGAGATAGTCTGTATCTTTGCATTTTATGGAAACAAGCCCTGGAGCATGGAGACATTAAGTAATTTGCTCCAGGTCACAGAGCTACTAAATGCCAGAGCCAGGACACTCTCCAACTAGAACATACTGTTCTCAACATTGCCCATGTTAGCACATGTGTGTGCGTGTGTGTGTGTATGCACGTGCATGGGTGTGTAGCTCGTGTGTGTGTGTGTGTGTGTGATATCAGGGCTTCGTAAAGCATTTAGCAGGTAAAATAGGGACCAAATGAAGAGAGAGGAAAGAAGAGAGACAAGGAAACAGCCAGGAACTTGTAGTCTACCCAGAACCCTGCCTGCCATATCTCTTCACTCTGCCTCTGTGGGACACAAGCATGGTACAGAGAAAACAGAGGGTAGATTCCAAATCTGTTTATAGCCCAAGGATCAAAGACCAAGGGTGGATTTTGGCTGGGTCTTTAAGATGATGGCAGGCATTGTCGCGCTCCAAAAAAAAGCCAGTGCCATTTCTTTTCAGCATCCAGTGTTGATGATCCTACTAGAAGGCAGACAGCACTGTATGGGGCACGTTCCAGCATGGAGTGCCACTGGGTTAACACAGACTTTGGGGGCTGGAATATACTTTCCGTGGCTAATCTGGATGCGTGATTGATCTTTGCCAGCACTGCGCGTTTGTACTCAATCTTATGAATTCTCTTCTGCAACAGTAATTAATGTCAGAGCAGTTTACGGATCAACAGTGTATTTTCTGGTTAACGCCGCTCTGCACCTATCATAACTCAAAACTGAGACGTATCACTCTGCCGTGGTTCCCTCTTCATGCTTCATCTCTTCATGTTTACATCTGGTTTAACTTTTTCTAATCTAAAATAAATCAGCATGAAAAGCTTTAGATTTTTCATTTAGATTCTCAATTGCCTTTTACTATGGAGATAATATCCCTTATCTAATTGCAAATGGCGGGACTGTTCCCGTGTTAGGATCTGCAGGAAATGCCTCCCTCTCTCCTTGCTTCTCCTTCACTTTTGTTGTCGAGGGTGGTGTCTGGTGGGGTTCTGGTTTGAAAATAAGGCAAATCAGGATGTAAGGAGGATGCATTATTTTGATCATTCCTCCTCTTATGAGACTCATGGAAAACAGCTTCCCCAGCTGCCTAATGAGAAGTGGTCCACGGAGAGTTCAGTCTCCGTTTTCCCGCTAGGGTGACTTCAGCCCCTGTCTTTTGCAGGGTAAATGAGAACAGCAATGACGAGGCACTTGGCTGGAGATTTCTATGAAAACAACAGGCATGTGGGGAAAATAATGCCTTAATATGGTCCTGTTAATTACCCAGTCACAAAGTCAAATTTAGCTGAACTATTTTGTATATCAAAGAGGTAGATTTCCCCGCTTCCTTAAGTATTCCCTTCAGCGTGTCCTATTATGTTTCCTATCATTTGCAACATTCTTTCCTTACTCAAAAATGTGAGCTGATGAGGCCAGAAACTGAATCCATTTCTTGTACCAGGTGGAAACTTCTTTCCCCAGGAAGTTTGCAGTCTCTGACTACTCTCCCTCAGTTCGAGCCCCGAACTGCTTCGAGCACTGCCCCGACTTTCGAACGCCTCAGGAAGTTGGGAGGATTCGATTGCCCACTCCGCCCTGTGACTCTTAAATCAATCGCTGCCATTTTTCTTCTTTCAAAAGGACAGACACAAACAAAAAGGGACTAGGGTATTTCCTGTTCTTTGGCTCCCCTGTCCACGTGGAGCTCCTCCCTTGGGCCCGCGGGAGAAAGGCCTTCCTATCTCATACCCAGGGCTGCTGTTTGCAACGTGTTTTTCCCCTAGACGGGCAGAAAGCAGTCTAAATGGGGCCCTTTCACACCGTCTCGCAATTAGAGAAGGTGATGACTTTTACTTAGTGAGGAATAGCAGAATTGGGTCCTTAATGGCTACAGAACAGAATAATATCCACAGCAAATCTAAAGAGTGCTTACTATGTGCCAGGCACTGTACAAAATGCTTCACAGGCATTAAGTAATCTCCATGGCAACACCAGAAGGAAGGTACCATGATATTGCCATGCTAGAGAGGAGCAACAGGCATTCCTGGGATTCTTGTTCATGATGGCATCAATGATAGGATGATAAACAGCTAAGTGTTACTGAGCTATTGCTATAAGCCCAGCTCTGTCCTGAGCGCTTTCTCTCCACCACTTTCTTCAACCCCTGCAAATGCACGGGATGAAGGGAAGGGACTATTATTAACTCCACTTTGTATAGGAAGCAATTGATCCTGGAGAAGGTGAGAGTTCACGCAAAGTCAGGATAAGAGTTAAGAAAGGGTAGAGCTAAGATAAAAATTTTACATGCACCTGCATCAGGGCCTGAGCCCTCGCCTCTCTTTTGTCCCAATAAAACATGATCCATTTAATTAAGATGCCGAAAGTTGTAATGGAAAGTTACTACAGTCACACACACACACACACACACACACACACACACACACACACAACTGCCTACTGCATGATTTCAGTTAAAAACATGCCAGACCTGGCAAAAGTTAAGTGGCGGAAAGCAGATCAGTGGCTGCCAGAGGCAGAGCTGGGAGAAGGTATTGAGTACAAAGGGTACCAGGGAACTTTCTGGGTTGTGGCTATGCCCTACATCGTGATTTGGTGCTGGTTACATGACTCTATGCATTTGTCAAAACAAAATGAACTGTACACTTATAAAATGTATGAATATTAATGTATGTAAATTGTACATAAGGCTCCATTTTTTTTAATGTATCATGAACAAGCTTCAATGTAGGTTAGAGTTTCAATTCAACACAGAGTTACTGAAAGAAATAAGACAGGGACCCTGACCTCAGAGATCTCATCATCTAGTGAAAGAGAATCACCTTATGCATTTTTTTTAAAGAGAGAGCATGAGAAGTAGCAGGGTCAGAAGGAGAAGCAAACTCCCTGCTGAGCAGGGAGCCCCATGCGGGACTTGATCCTGGGACTCCAAGATCATGACCTGAGTCGAAGACAGTCGCTTAGTCAACGAGCCACCCAAGCGCCCCACCTTATGCATTTATGAACACAAGTTAGCGAAGGACCAGCTTCACAGGTGCGAGACGCAGGCAGCACAGGGGAGCATGTACTCAGAAGGGCCACACACAGGTTTGAGGTCGCCATCCTGAATTCCTTTTAATTTTGGTAAAATACACATAGCATAAAATTTAGCATTTAAGTGCCTAACTCAGTAAAACCAAGTACATTTATTATGTTGCGTGATCATCACCACCGTCTGTCTCCAGAACTTTCCACCCCCACAAACTGCAAACCTGTACCATTAAACACTCGTTTTCCATTCTCTCCCCCGGCCCATAGCCTCTGGCAGCACCACTGTACTTCCTGTCTCAGTGGATTTCACTACTCCACGGACTTCGTGAAAGTGGGGTGAATCAACACCTATCTTTTTGCAACGGCTTCTTTCACTTAACCTCACATGCTCCAGGTTCACCCACCTAGTAGGTGGGTTTCCTTTCGCTGTGTTGGTAATGTCCTCTGATGCACACAAGGTTTTCACGCTGATGAAGTCCAATTTACGGACTCTGGATTTTGAAATAATCTTATCTTTGAACTTGTGTTTCGTACGTGAAATCCAGAGGACGGTGGAGGATGCCTGTGGGCATAAGACAGGTGCAAGGTGTGTGCTTGCTGATTTCCCTAATGCTCCAGTCACAGACGGTGCCCAGGTGCCCCTCGCTCACAGGATTCTAATGAGCCTACCATGCGTGGAAGTTCAACAAGACTCAAAGGGAATATAAGGTAAGCAAATCACATCTAAGATCGAATAAGCTGAATGAAGACAGCCCCAAGAGGCCACACTCCCCACTGGAAACAGACTTATTCCAAATGCAGAAAGAAGGCAGTGGATTTCTGGGAACACGTGTGACCAAGCAACCCTATCACAGCCTCTCTTTACTCATGTCCCATCCCTGTGTTAGCCATCCGAATGTGCTGCACACCACACCTCAGAAGGAGAGGGAGAGAAGGGCCCTCATAGCGCCTTTTTCTCTCAGCCCTTCCTCACCCAGCAAGAAACTGAAGGTATAGAGTGTTGGTCAAATAAGATTATATCATGGGGGCGCCTGGGTGGCTCAGAGGATTAAGCCTCTGCCTTCAGCTCAGGTCATGGTCTCAGGGTCCTGGGATCGAGCCCCACATCGGGCTCTCTGCTCAGCAGGGAGCCTGCTTCCCCCCCCCCTTTCTGCCTACCTCTGCCTACTTGTGATCATCTCTCTCTCTCTGTCAAATAAATAAAATCTTTAAAAAATAAGATTATATCATGGAATGAAATAAAAGTTTGAGTTGATTTCTGCAGTGTTTCCATTGTTCTAGGGAGAACGAGACACATGCTGGCACTACAGGATTAGTGCAATAAAAACTACCATCTTAGTGATTCCACAGGAGTTAAATGCTTTTATATTTGTGCTAAAATGGCATTATGCAGTATAAAGATGACCGTTAAATTCGTGGTAATAATTTAAGATCTTAATTTTTCTTTACTTAAGCCAACATTAAACAACACATTAAAAAACACCAGGACAAATCAAGAGAAGACAGTGGAAGGAGAGAAAAAGACACAGTTCAGTACCTTGAATGACTATATATCTCCCTGCCATTCTAACATAAGGACCACGTGTTCCTTTGGCACCGGGCCCCACGAATTACATCGCCAAGACTGAGAACTCTTCCCCAGAAAGTCTTCATAGTGTTGTTTCCTGGGTGTCTGGTAGCTAGCAGGGCGGCACATGCGCCCTGGAGATACAACGAGGCTTCTTCCCTGACATGACATCAGCGGTGGGGGACAAACAATGCCCACTGGAGCACACTGCATCTCCCCTGTGATCCTGGGCCCCTCTCTGCATATCCATCAGCCGAGACCCCATCCCTCTGGCACACAGGGCCCAGCTCACCATCACCTGCAGAAGGTGTCCTCCAACTCCAGGGAGCAAAGCAGAGCCATTAACCTAGAACCAAGTGCCTAGAAGCCAGCAGTGTCCGGAGCTCATTAGTGAGGAGTTGAGCACCTGTGTAGCTAAGATCATGGGTCTCACGAACTCTGTGTGACTGGAGGGCTGGATCAGAGGCATCGGAGTCCTGCCAGAGAATAGTTCTTTGGGGCTGACCGGCTCACTGCTGGCTGCAGGCTGCTTTGCTGGGAAGAAGCTTCTTGTCTTCAATAGAAAATGGCAAGCAATTTGTTGTCTACTTTAAGAAAATAATTCCCCCATTTGTCTTCAGCCCTATTTGTTTTTCTTGACAAATTATTATTCCTAAACTCTGGATGTTTTCCAGCATACTTATTTTTGGAGCTGTCTTGAAGTCCTTTCTGGATGGAGAAGGGATATAAATTAGAACCCCAGAGAGAAAATTAGATAATGTCTCTATTTGGAATTTGATTAATGAAAAGGGTAATGAAACAAGGGACCTCCATTTTGGACCTTCACTTGGGCTACCTAAAGCCAAGGTATGTCTGTTGATCACTGCAAATGAGGGAGTCTGGAGGGAGCCTGGGGGGAACCTGATACAAACATGGAATCGAATCAGAGGCAGATTCCTTGTGTGTACAAGGTCAGCAACCATCACGTACAATGGCTTCAGATTTTCATCTCAAACACATCTCACACTTTGGTGTATCCATATTCATCCACGGATGCATCCATTCACACAGGTGCCCCACAATGCTCCTAAAGGTCACCAGGTGCTGGTGGCATAGTGGTAAGCTAGAGGCAATTAAGGGCACCTGTCCTCTGGACCTCCTAGACAGAGGTTCCAACCTATGTGCTTACAATTCCAAGGCCTCTTTCTATTTCCCTTTCTGCACAGATACAAAAATTTATAATATAGTGTAGCAGAATGCAAAGACAGACCCCTAGCTTTCCACCCCTCGGTGTACATGCCCCGTACATTCTCTCTCCTTTCAGTGTGAGCAGAGCCTGTGAGTGCAATGGGCTCTCACTTCCACAATTAAGTTATATTCCCTGGCAGAAGGGTTTTGCCTGTATAATTAAGGCTGATAATCAGTTGATGTTTAGTTAATCAAAGGGAGATGATACTAGGCAGGCCTGACCTAATCAGGTGTCTCTCCAAAAGAAGTCCAAGAGATTCAAAGCAGCAGATTGTCCTTTTGGCCATGAAAAAAGCAAGCAAACATGTTGCTAACTGACTATGACTGGAGTCATGTGGCAAGGACCTGAGGACAGTTTCCCGGAGCTGAGAGTGCCAGTTGAAGGCCACCTACAAAATGGGGACTCAGTCCTCCAGCCACAAGGAACTGAGTATGAACAATAGCCAGTGATGTTGGAAGAGGCCCCTGAGCCTCGCAGCCTCATGTGACACCTCGGCTCAGCCTGGAGAGACTTCAGCAGAAGGGCCAGCTAACCCACACCAGGATTTCTGACCTACAAAACTGCGAAATGATAAATAGGTGTCACCTTAAGCCAATTATATAATTTGTTTTATAGGAATAGAAAAATCATACAGATAGCCTCTGCCAGATTGCTTTCCCCTTTTCTCCATCAGAGCTGAAACAATCCTACACTAAAATGATATAATCTCAGCAATTAAATAAATAAGAAAACTGCCTCAGTTAATTATGCAGTGTGATCACAAAGAGACAAACATATTCCTTGCACCAGAGAATGCTGATTGATAACCCAGTGACCACCACTGGGAAACATGGAAATATATACTATTTAACACGGCTTGGGCCAAGCTATATACATGTACTTGACAAGCAATGCTTTGACATATGTCCCACTGCATTTGGAAAATTTTCAACCATTATTTCTCCAAAACATTTTTCTACCCTCCTCCCCTCCCCACTTTCTGAGATTCTAATTATATGTATGTTGGATCTCTTGATATTGTTGTCCTGTAGGTCACTCAGGCTCGGTTCTCTCTCTGACTCTCTCACTCTTCCCTCCCCCTTCCCTTCCTCTCCTCTTTCTCTTTTTCTCTTCCATTTAGAAATTTACTGACCTTCTCTTCTGTAACATCCAATTTCCTGTTAATCCCATCTTGTAAAATTCCCCCTTCAGAGAGAGTCTTTTTCTTTAAGTTCTATTTGGTTCATTTTTATATCAACCATATCTTTCCCCATCATGGTAATATCTTCCCTTAAACCTCTGAATTTAAAGAGAAAACCACAGTTTTATAATAGCTTTTTAAAAAACCCTTGCTTTTTAATTCCATCATCACTGTATTTATAAATCTGTTTCTATTAATCATGATTTCTCCTGGTTAAGAATCATATCTTCCTGTTCCTTTGAGTGTCTAGTGAACTTGGTCTGGATGTTAGATATTTTTTAATTTTATATTATTGCTTGCTGAATTTTACTATAATCCTTTAAAGAGTGTTGAACGTTGTTTTGTCAGGCAATTAAACTACTTGTGGAGGAACCTGATTCTTTCAAGAATTGTTTTTAAAATTCTTATGGGATGGATATAGAGTAGCCTTTACTCGAGACCTGGTTTAGCATCTTTCCAAGACGTGACCCTTCTAGAATCTCTGCTGAATTTACCCTCTACTCAGTGAGGTCTTTCTATTCTGGATGGTGAGCAACTTAAATGACCCACAGCCCTGAGTGAGCTCCGAGAACTGTTCACCTTATTGCTTTCCAGCAACTGTACTTGCCTTGTCAGCTATTCTGTGTCGGGCCTCATGGTCCAGATGAATATTTAGCCACAGACCCAGTTCCTGAAACTCCTTCTCTGCCTGGCTCCCTCCTCTCAGGCACGGTGCCCCGCAAATGTTAGCTGCAAATCTAGAGACCATGGTGTCCACTGAGGTATGGTCTTCTCATGCTGCCCCCCAGGAGTTGCCAGTCCTTCTGCCTGGAATGCCTTCTCCTTCTCCACATGCACCCCATATTCCCACCTTCCCTCCCAGTCATGGAAAACTCCCAACCTTCCATGAGAAACATGCCCAAATGTCCCCTTCCCCGTGCAGCCTTGCTGAGTTCTCTGGGCCTACAGCTCAGTGTAGATGCCCTGACTTGGCACTCCTTGGGATGCCTGCCTCCCTCCCCAGATGACAAGCAGAGATAGGAATCCTGCCTTTTGGACTTCCGTGTCCCCAGCACCTAGCACAGTTCCTGGCACAGAGTAGGTCCTTGATAAATTTTTTAAGTCAACTTTAGTCCATCTGCTCCACAGGAGAGGGACGATGACATGGGACAGCACAGGCGGTGGGGAGCAAGGACCCATGTGGGACCTAAGGACCAGGAGGAGGCGCTTGGTACAAGAACTACAGCAAGGAAATCTTTCTGAAGCAGACAGAGAGACAAGTCAGAACAGGTGCATCATGGCCTCTCACTGCCTGATCCTGGCACAGATGGCTTTGTCTACAGCCAACCCTGAAGAGCCCTGGGTTCCCAATTGCTGCTCTCAGGAAAAGCGCTGCTCCCCCGTCTCCCCACACCCCAGCACCATGCCGGAAGGACAACCTCAGATGAGGACATAACTGAGATGGACCCCCTTCCGCCGCTCCCCTGTCCCCGTGCAGCCTGCTCTAATGATCGAGCCTCACAGAACTTTCTCTTTGGAAAAATAGGGCTCATGTGCTTCACACAGCTGTGGTGAGGATCAATGAGGCAATTCAGGGATCGAACAAGAGCCCCTTTTGTTCCATCTCTATCTCTCAGCTCTCCCAGCACACAGTGGCCCAGCCATTCTCCTCTCTGACCATGCCTCCCCTCCCCCTCCCCATGCCCCTTGGCTCCGGCTTTCTCAACACAGGCCCGTCATTCTGACTTTGCTGTCATCTCCTCCTTGGTTCATGCATTTGGAAAATACCCATCTGGACGTTCCAGATCAGGGTTTTAGACCTACATCAGAATGACCTTGATCTTCCTGTTAAAAGCATAAATTTCTGGATCCCACCCTTCCCAGAGCCCAAGGCTCTACATTCCTAGACCATTCTCCTGAGGATTCTAAAGGACACCAAAGTGTGAGGGCCATTAACACCTTCCTGGGGTGGTAAGCTCCTTTATATCCTTATGGGTCTTCCAAGGGAGGGTGCGTCTTACATGAAAAAGATGCCCTGTTAATACTTCCTGCCTTCACTCCGACTTTCTCAGGCAGGAACCAGATGTGGAAAAACTCACGTTCTCAACAGTCCCTTCTCAAAGGTGGACTTTGCAGCTGACCATAGGAACTAGGTGGGTTCTAAGCAGGAACCATGCATTCAGCTCAGGGCCAGTTTGCTAACTAATGTCTGAGTTGCTTGGGAAATGGAGATTACCCTGAGCCAAGAGCATAGACAGTCACAGGTCCCTGTCCCTTGATACTCTGAGTGTGAGGAAGGAGGCAGACAGATGTTCACACCAATTTAAACAGGACTACATGTCCAGAAGTAGCATCCTTAAAGCCCAGGTTATAATTAGCCTGGTCCCAGGGGCCATGTCTCTGTGCCAAGGCCTTAGGGCAGGGTTGGGTATGGCAGAAGAAGGTATATGGGAACTTGAACAGCAGCAACCCACTTTTATGAGATGCTGCATCTGGCGGGCCTGAGGCTGTGCCCTTTGTAGAGATTCTCTCCCTTAATCCCTGCACCAAACCCAGGAGGTAGATACCATCCCAGTTCACATGAACACAGATGGGGAAACTAAGACTCCAAGTGGTCAAGAAACTTTCCAAGGTCACTCACCTAGTAAGACCCCAGAAAGACGCAACCCAGTGCCGTCACTTAGGCACACCACCACCATTCACCTGCCATAGCTCCTCCTCCCTTGGTTTGGCTGAAAGATGGATGCGGGTCCCCCACCTATGCCCAGCATGCTGATGGATGCTGGCCATGACAGTGTCAGATTGATCTCAAGAGCCTACAAGTGTTCTGGATCGAGCTGAAGGTCACCCACAACAAAATATCCAGAGTGCAGCTAATCTGGAGACCTCAATCACCAGCTGTGCCTCCTGAGGCAACAAACCCAGTTTCAGTCCTCTGACCCCCTTGTACCTTTTGAGAACCCTGACCTCTGATGTCCAGCCTCCCCCTGACCCAGGCAGGGAGGGGCTGGAAGAATTCAGCCAGCGGGCAGCACCGAGCCCTAAGGGTGGTTGTTTCATCTTTTGCCTCTTGCACTTCCCTCCTCCAGCATTTGCTCACTCCAGCAGCAGGAAAACATTCGGCAAAGCCCAGAGTGGCATCTCTTGACCCTGGTGGGACATCAAACCTGCCCAGGGAGCTCCTTCTCCCTCCAGCTATGATGGAACAGACAGATGAAAGCTAGGAAGCCATGGTGTCCAGACAGCAAATGAAAGGCAACGGGGGTCTGCGATCCTGGAGGGAGGGGGCGTGAGAGAAGGGAGCCCTATAATTGTCCCTACCAAAAGGCAGGTTTCAGGCTGCAGAGCATAAAGGGGAAGATCAGGAGAGCCTGGTGTCTCACTGAGCAGAGAAGGCAGAGGTCAGGACCTGGAGAAGCTGAGCCAGCTACAATTTGGGGCTAAATACTGAAGAGGAGTGAAATGCAAGGAAAGAGAGTTCTAGCAAGCAGCAACGGGTCCCTCCAGGCTTTAGCTGAATACTGATTTTCGCATGCTTAAGAGAAAACTGCAAAAGACCAGAGAAAGAACTACCAGTAAGTAGTAGGTCAGACACATCTGAGACCTTACCCAGAGCTGGAAACAGTTCATGTTCCCCTGGCTCTGGTGGAAAGATCTCGCATACGTGGGACATTAAGTAGAGCCCTCACAAAGGGCATGCCTCTACAGTGGGGCTAAATTAGCCCTCGCATGGGGCTTCTCAGCCTCGGCACTGTGAACATTTCAGGTGGGGCAATTCTTTGTCGGCTGGCACAGAAGACTGCCCTGAACCCAGGAGTATAATCTTCAGTACCCCGGGCATACCAGCAGCGTCTTCTCCCTGTTGTCAACATGTCTCCAGACTTTCCCAAACATCACCTGGGGCCAAAATCTTCATTTACAGAGAACTAACATTCTAGACTAAAGTGCTAAAAAGTCAGCCTCAAAAAGGATCAGACTGTTTTCAAGTAACTTCACTTCACGCCAGGACCAAGTTCAATGCTCTTTAAAGGAATACCGCGAAATCACACACACGCTCTGGGTCACAATGGCCTTGGCTGGGCTGTAGGCATATGTCGGTTTTAAAAGTTCACCATAAGGAAAGAACCCAAATGTCCATTGACAGAGGAACAGATTTTTTAAAATATAGTATATACATGCAATGAATATTATTCAGGCTTAAATATAAAGAAACTCCTACCATTTGTGACCTTATGGAGAAAACTGGAGGACATTACACTCCATGAAATAAGCCTAGCATAAAAGGACAAACGGTGCATGATTCCACTGACACGAGGTAGCTAAACTAGTCGAAATCTTAGAAGCAAAAAATAGACTGGCGGTTGCCAGCGGCTGGGGAAGGGGAAATGGGGAGGTTTGGCTCAGTGCGTGTAGAGTTTCAGTTATGTGAGCTTAACACATCCAGAGCTCTGATGTACAACACAAGTGCCCATAGTTAACACCGTGGGATTACACACTTTAAAGTAGGTTAAGAGAACAGATCTCAGTTGAGCATTCTTACCAACAACAACAACAAAAGCAAACAAACAAAAAAGTAACAGGCACAGGAAATGTTCAGAGGTGATGGGTCTGTGTAGCGCCTTGATTGTGGTGATGGTATCATGGGTGTGTGCATATGCCAAACTCAACAAAATGTATATACATTAAATGCGTGCAATTTTTGCATATCAAAAAACCACAAAATAACAATTTGCCGTGATTCCTACAGTCAGCCAGAATAGAGCTTCACTGCCAAATCCAAAGGGGGAAAAAAAGGATGAGTAGGAAGGAGAGACAGAAATGATGTAAGTTCTGGAAAATGTTAAGGAGCACAGCTAAAAGGCAATTATTACATACAGAAACTTTCTCTGGCTCGTCCAATGATTAAATGTATTATAAACTGTCACCTAAAAGAAGACAGATGGATGAAAGCTGACTTGCATGCCCAGCCAGTGCCCATCATCAGAAAGTTCTCAGCAATCAACCCAGGAGGTGCCGGCTCCTACCCGCACTCCAGGAGACGCAAGCACATCTCTGAATTCCACGTGGTTTCGCTCCATGGAGCGATGGAAACACCATCCGTGCTTGGCTTTAGAAGGACTCTGGGGATGTGGCCATGTTTGCAACGTGGACAGCGGCCAGAACCCGAACAGATCTCTGCCCCAATATTCGGTTCTAGCTATTTTACTGTCTGAAGTTTATCGGATATCTACCTGTGAGGGGAGAGAAAGGCCCTTAGCATACTGTGTTTTTAATAGTTTGGGGTCAGCAGGGACCAAGGCTTCGCAAACAAGGATCTTCAGCACCCTGGTTGCCATCTGCCTCCCATCCTACTTACGTTTCACACAACAGGTCTGGTGTCCCATTAAAAGTCTGCCAGTCTTCTTAAAAGACAATTCAAGTAAGGGAATGAGTACAGTTGGACCACCCCTGGGACAGAGTTAGGCCAGGTCGCCTCTCACATCCGATGAGAGGCAGCATCTCCAAGCGGTTAACAGGACCCAGAACTAAGGCCACAGTTTTAGACAAATGCCAGTTTTAGACATTAAACTCAACTCAAGTAGATTTGTAGGTCCTCCTGGGAGGGACTTGAAATTCATAAGGTTTTTACAGAAACAAAATGTTCAAAATTCACTTTCACTGGAGAACCATCTAGTTTCGTTAACTAGTACCTTTGTGCATTGAGACTTCATTTAGTGACCTTGTTCATTTCTCACCCATCAGGTTCTCTATGGTCACAGCCCAGGCAGGTTAACCCATGGCCTTGGAGCTAGTGAGAGAGAAGAGATCACCGGGGCCAAGTCTAACAGGGCCCCAAGGCTGTTAATTGGGCTCTATCATCAGTTCAGCTTGGAAATTGAGCAGGAAGTTAACTTCTTCCTGGAATTCCTAATCTAAATGGTGCTGACAGGCCCCAGTGGGAATAATATGAATAGCCCAATGGACACGGACTATTTTAAATTTTAAAATGTTTGCTTCTAAAAGAGCAGAGCTCAGAAGTAAGAGGGATAGGTGGCACAAGTAGATGTTGGTTTTCCAACTTGGCCTGCCCTTGAGCCAAGTGGGCCCTGTCTAGACCACTTCCCAAATCACAAAGAGGACAGCCCAGCTGAGGGCCTGGTTGCCCTGGGAGGGTCTCAGACTCATTTTAACGTAAGAATTAAGACTCCAAGTTACTATCAAGCAGCAGGCACCCAACTTCCACTTGTTGACTATAACTGGTAATTGGGGGCATGGGGGAGGGGCCACAAAGAAAGACAGCTGCGACTATCGGCATCCTTGAGGCTTTTTACAATCTCCTGCAAAGATGCACTTTTCCACATTGACATCTTCACTGTTGCTATGGGGATAAATGAAGTTTTATTCATTAAAAAGAATGGGGACACAAGAGCTGCTCTTTGCCATTTAAGGTTTAAATTGGAGCCATGAACACTTCTGTAAAATGCAAGATGGCATAATTCAACAAGTTTTACTCTCTCTGGAGGATCTAAAACTAACCTGAATGGAAATTATACAATGATAAAATTCTGTCCCATCCGATTAATTACTTGTGAATAATAATATCTCTGGTTTCTTTCAATTATATTCTAATTGCACACCTTTTGCTCTGGTTGATTGGGCAATGAACTAATGAACAATTATTACTGAATTTAATTAACATCATTATTTCTGTGGCCTTTATATCTCTGTTGTGAACACGGAAATTCACAATCCCAGGGCTGGAACTGGAAGAAGCCAGCCTTGAACCCTGCAGAACAGGTTCTCGCATTGCCCTGGAATAAGGAAGCCCAGGGTGGGGGACAAAAGATCTGGAGTCTCTGCCAGCATTCATGCCGAAGCCTCTCGCAACAACAGCATCGACATTCAGAAAGGTTACCGTTTCAAAAACATTAGTAATTTACATGCTACATTTTTCCAAAGAGATCGGTAAGTGAGCTGTACAGGACTCAATTACAATGACATTCATAATTTATTCCACGTACAACAAAGAGCTGGTCAGGTTTCATGCGTGTTTGCTCTGAAGGATAACTGCTCCATGGTAAGCCCAACTGCAGCATACAAATGTGTCTGAGTGACATGCTTATCTCACTCTGACATTCTAAGCTCCAAAGTTCCCTCCCCCCCCCCACAAAGTAGCTTCTGTTTAAAAATTAGAACTCACTCGCAAAAAAGAAAAGCCCATTCTTACAGGCCTAGTTATTTTAGTTCGATCAAGGCAAGTCATAGATAATTTTTCTACATAACCCGTCTGGAAACAAATGGGAATTTGTTTTTAAAGACAGATGATTACAAACTTACAGAGCTAGGAATATTTAACTGGCAAGAAACACACTGCTGTTTCTAAGTGTGGCTACAAATTAACTTGGCAGTCACTACTGAATGCTTGCGAATGCACATGTGTGTCATGTGTAAACGACATTCATCTGACGGGCTTCCTCCATCCCCTATTTCAAAAACGGAGAGAAGAGATGAAAACATCCTTTCCAAATTTGTTGGGGGAACACGACAAAGAGATGGTTAATTCGTGGGACCAGATAAAACACCTGAACCGTGTGTCTGATGAGAAGCGGCTGGGTCTCCCTGAATTAGGTTGTGTGCCCCCTGCTCCCCGCCCGGGTACAGCCATACCTCATAGCGGCTAGCTGCCTGCTCAGCTGTCTTCAGGCCTTGATACACACGGATGATGCAGACTTTGGCTCTTCTCTGGGAGGGGAAGCAGTTACTCTTCACGAAATCCATGACCATCACATGGTTTCTCAACTCGGTGCTAAATGTTTTGATCTGAAAAGTCCGGGGCACAGCTGTTTCCGTGTGGTGGCCAGGGGACCCCTTCTGATGAGTTTTTGCAGGAATTCCGGAGTGCCGCATGGTACTCGGAATCTTGTGACTTCAGCCAGTGAGCCCGGCAGACACAATTTTCTTTGTTGAATCGAGTATCGAGTGTAGCAGGAGGGACTTGGGAAGGGCCCTCGCTAGGACCTCGCCTGGTGGTTTCCAAGTCCAGAGCTGGTTTCTCCCAGATTCCAGCTGCCAACCGGGCAGGATGTGTGTACGTGGAAACCTCAGGGATGACCTTTACGTGTCTTAAAAATACTCTGGCTGCTGTCCATCCGTCTCCAGCGCTTCTACCTGTGTTCTCAGGTCAAAGTCGTCTCTGATTTCAAAGACACATTTCTCCTTCCCGCTGTATTCAAGTTCTGCACGTGGAGTTTGCCCGTGACCGTGAGGTTCAGTATACGTTCTCAGTGTCAGACCCCTCAAATCCAGATGAATTATTTTCGGGGCCCTAAAAGGAGCCAGGAGTGATCACTGCTGCTTTTTAGAATTCCTGCTTTCTCTTGCCAAGGCTGAAAGGAGCGAATGCGGACTCCAGCAGACACAAAGAGTGACCTCAGCCCTGGAGAAGATAAGAAACACATTCAAGTGAAGCAGAGAGCCTGACACAAAAGGAGGGATGGCTGCAAGCAGGCATGGAAAGCAGGGCTCTGTTAGGAAGCGCTGTGTCCAGAGAGTGTGCGTGAGGGGGACACACTAGCTTCCCGACGGCTCTGGTCCCAAGCCAACCACGCAAAGTCCCGTCACCACGCTGAGCCTCAGTCTTGCACAAGGGAAATTGGAATAATCATATCTGCCACTCCCAGGTACATCAGGAGGGCCGGGTAAGTGAAACAGCAAAGAAAGAGCCATGTGTCATAGTCACAGAGGCAGCATTTCCAGGGTATGGTTGTGTGTCTTCTGCCCAACCTTCTTCGCACAGTTCACCTGATGCCTACAATGTCACAGAGATGGACATGATGCTGAGAATCACTGGCTTGTGAGTCATTTGGAAATGCAGGTGCATGATGTGCTCCTATTCATTTCATTTCCATTTTGCTACCATTTCTGTTAACCCAGTAATTTAGAGGGTGAAAATTACAAGCCTGGGATCAAGGGCTGGGCCAGGAGAAAGCTGATGACAAGCACGGTGGCCATGTTCCGAGTCCTCACACAGCACTCTCCTCTGCATATTATTCCCTCTTGGCCTCAGCACTGAAGCCCCTTGAACAATGCCCTCGCCCCACTGGAAAGCTGGGGCAGAGGCGGTTCGGGGGGAAGAAGCTAAATGAGGAAGTGCCTCCAAATCCGTTTCCTGAAACAGGCCAACAGTCCCTGGCCCAGAACCATACCCCCTCCTGCTGCAGTCAGCAGCTGGGACCTGGACTGGGAACGCTGAACTTCCACCTTTTGAGGCAATGGGAATGCTGAAGCTGAGAACGAAAGCAAAGGAGGGGAAGAGACTTCAGACAGAATTGAGGCCAACATTCTCATTCGAGTGTTCGGACATTCGAGTGTTTGGACATGAGACCCATAGTCATTCGCTGTGATCCACACAGTGAAGTGGGGCTTCCTGTTCCTTAAGCAAAACACTGTCTGTTCTCCCTGTGGTTCTCCCAGGATGTCAAGGACATTGTCAAGACCCAACGGATGGCAGCATGGTTTCCACAGGAAGAGCAACACACCAGGATTCAAGCCTGAGAGCCATGTTGGACACTCCCCAGTGAGTTACACCACGGGGCACCATCTTCAATATGGAAGCTCTGTGATAAAGACCACCAGGGAAGAAATTTGAGCAATAAAGAAATAAGATTAAACAAGGACACCAAGAGAAGAGGGTATCCACTTGGCTCTTTGGGGGCTGTGAAGGCTATTGACTATGTCTAGATGGTCACCATTTGAACCAGCTCCTGCTGATGCCTGTCTCCAACCAGCAATTCCTTCAAGCCAAGAAGGAAGGAAGGAAGAAAGGAAGGGAGGGAGGGAGGGAGGGAGGGAGGAAGAGAGGGTCTTTCCTATCAGCATAGCACACCAAAGGATGCTGTGTAATGCAGGGCCCATGAAACTGTCCATCCCACTGCATTGAGACCTGAATCCATGGCTGGCTTGGGACCAGAGTCGTCATGAAGCTAATGTGCCCTCCTAACTCCCAACCTCCATCCTACAGTTCACTGATTGTTGGCTGGCTGCTGGAGACAGCCATATGCCACAGGCTGCATCAGCTGCAGTTATCTGGGGAGACCCCAAAGACCCCAAGGCTGTAGGTGGCTCTTCTCTCTCCCAAGGCCACAGGCAGGATCTGGGCTCCAAGCAGCCACTGCAGCCATAAGAGAAAGCAGTACTGTGACCTTCCATATGTCTCTAGAATTCTTGGTCCTTAGCCCTGGAGGGATAAGATCCATTCCCTCATCCCACCAAGCAGGAAGCAGAGGCCCAGGGGGAAGGAAAGAGCACAGCTGGGGAGACGGACTCCCATAGTGGCATGTGATTACAGACAAGCCCCTCCCTTCAGCCTTCAGCCACCAAGCTCCTGGCTGCTCCATGTCAGGCCTGTCGGTCCAGGTTGTATGCGGACAGAGCAAACAGCAGCTCCCTGCCCAGGGCAGGCCTCCCCAGGAATGGTAGCAGATCCTTTGCAGGTGGAGGCCTCCTCTTGCCTGGGCCACCGAGGGGGGCCTGGGGTGGGGGGGCAGTAGGGCCGTTAAGCTCACACCTCCTGTCCAGCCTTGGAACCAGCGGTCCTCATTCTCAGCAGCCCCCCCCCCACCATAGTCTAGTCACTGCACCACCAAAGCTCAGTCTCAAAGTCAGAAGCCCCTGCTCCCTCAGGTGCTCTCAGCGCTGGCCCTGCCGCCTGGGATGAACTGCAAACCTCCCTCTGCCTCAGTGTCCCCGTGTGTGTGAGAGGATGACACCAGGACCTTGCTCCTTGGGTTTCTGTGAAGACGGAAGGAGCTGGAACATGTGAAGGGCTTGGGACAGGCTGGTGCGGGTAGCATGCTTGACAACCACCAGCCATCATCACCCTGAAAGGGCTGGCACTCTCTAGGTGGTCCACTCCCAGACACATTATTTTAATAAGGCAGGAACGCTGGCCAGAGGAAACAGGGACTGAACTGGCACCTGAGACCTGAATCCCAGGACTCCCTCCACCATGCAGTGGTGCCCAGAAGGGGGTCTGGGGCCTGCCCTGACGCATTCAGGTGCAGCATGGAGACCGCACTCCCAAAACGGACCAGAACGGAGCCCTACGCTCGGTGGTCAGAGCGTGAAACATTTATGAAGTATCTATTTTTTTAAAACTATTCAAATGCAAGTTTTCATGTGAGATATAAACAAAACAAAACCCAGTGGAAGGAGGAAGTACCAGGCACAAATCCACATGGAGCTAATTCTCACCCAAGGACAGAAAGCCAGTCACGTCTAGCATCAGAGAGAATGCATCGGACACTGGGATGCCATCTCCTGGGCCCGTACCACCCAAGGACGCTGAATGCTGTTCTGTGAATTCTCCCCCCAATCCCCACCCTATGGAAGCTGGCCTGTCTTATTAGAACACCTTGTCTCTGACCCCAACTGGCTTGCCCAGGGGTGTGCACACAGCTGGAACAGGCCCAGTCAGAGCCCATCCTGGAGAATCTCGCATCCTGGGACTGAGCAAGAGTGGCGGCGGAGGCCACGAGACGGCGCACGCCAGCCACTGTTGGTGGAGGACGCAGTGGTCACAGAGAGAGGCAGAGGCCAGACGTTGGAAGCACCCTGAGGGCTCTGAGCCCCGTTCCTGCCTGTGGGTCCAGTAAGAGACTCTAGTATCCTTCTACTACTTTGTCCTGGAGGCTTAAGATATTTGAACGGAGTTTCTGTCACTTACGACCAACAGAGTTTGGGCAAAGTCCTTGAAAATCAATTCGTGTATTAAACAAACACATACCAAGTCCTCGTGGGTACCAGGCATTGCCAGCGCAGAGACACACGGGTGAAACTCACACTATTTTCACAAGGAGCTCACAGCTCCCTCCCAGGAGGGAGGTTTGCACCAAGCTGAGGATGACCTCCAGAGACCGTGTGTAGGAAATGATAGAGCACGGAGTCTTGAAAGGTAAGGGGTGTGCTGCTCGGCCCCCGCCTCCGGGTCTGGACCAAAGTCACCTGCAGGGTGTCCCTTTTCCCTTTTGGCTCATACATGCCGTCCTAAAGCACAGGGCCAAAAATGAGGAAGCACTCACCGAAACCATATTTATTGCAAATAATCATCAGTCCACGGAAAGCAACTTTTGGAATCCTTTGCTGTTTTTTTCTTAAACCAAATCACTCAGTCAACGATAAAAGTTAGATCTCTGACCTTATTAATGTCCTGCAGAAATTCTATTTAATTTCCCCAAATTGGTCCCTAAGGTGGCTGACTAAAACCGTAACATCATTAGCAATTGCTATCCAATGACACCACATCAACATAAACGAGGCTTGAATGTGTTTAGTGATGAAATATATGTGAAATTAATCTCTTATTTCTCCCTTGCCCCTGACACAACACGCAGGGCTGCACAGAATGCGCAGTGAAGTATTTAAATAATGAATTATTCAAAAAGAAAAGGAACTGCAGGTACCTGATGCCAGAAATTCACGCCTGTGAATTCTTAATCTGTTCTCCAATGGGATTAGCATTTACGACTATGAAAGATGTCCTAATTATGCAGAGTTTCAGAGTTGATTTTCTGCAGGGCCTGCACAGACCTAAAAAGCATTAGGCGACAATAAAACCGGATGACTATAAATTTCTGAATTTATAATTTGGTTTTCCTTCCGGGGGTAGAGGGAAAACAGCATTTTTATTTATGGGTGCTTCACTCATCAGGTGGGAGCTGAAGTTTTCCCTCTTCTCAAAGGCACCATGCGCACCGTAAGTGGAACTAAACCGTCAGCCTCTCAAGACAGAAGTGGGGAATTCACAGGGCTGTCGGGCATAGGACTAACGCAATGTATGTCTCCTCCTCTTTCTTCCCACCCGCTGGGGTTCTAGGACAAAACAGGAGGCTGAGAATGGGTGATTATGGGATCTTGTACCCTTTAACCCAGTTAGGAAGAGAATGCAAGTTTGCTCGATGAACACCATTGGGACCTGCAAGTCATCCAGCTGTGCTGGGCTAGCGCGCTGGTTATAGTGATGGAAAAGGTGTCATCATTTCTGTGGCCAGTTACAGGCGCTCAATAAATACTTGTTCGGTGTATGACGGAAATGAAAAGGTATCAGCTGTCTTCTCTCACAGGCATGCCTCTTCCTTGTCTATCAGGGGAAAACTTCTTTTTCTACTTCTTTAGACAATGCTGGAAACTACGATGATTTGACACATCCGCCAGCTTTCCAAGAAGAAGTAGCAAAACCAAGGAGAAAACTGGAGGTAGTGGCCCAGACAATATTGCTAATTCACCCCCATGGCTCGTGTTCTTCCCCTTCAGCAAGTGATCGATAACCGTGCACGTAGCACCCACCGGGGCTCCAGCTCTGCGGCAGCGGCTCTGATTACACAGCCAAAGCCACTTGTAAGACCCAAGCAACACAGCTTTAGCTCAAGCTCACTGAGTGGAGTGTGTGACTTGAAGACAATGAATGGTATTTTCATATTTTCCCTCCAACGAACAAACAGATTTTGAATAAAGAAAATCAATGACTTTTTAAGAAACTATGCTTGTTCTAAAGCCATGGTTTGGCAAGGAAGAAGGAGGGGTGGACATTAGGTTGAAATTTTAGGGAAACATCAAACTCAATTTGCCATTTACATCCCGGGTCAGTTTTACCCAGAAGGAACCCCTGGAGTGTTGGCCACCTGTCACTGCCCTCCCACGAACGAGGGGTGCCAGGCGGGGCTGGGCACAGCAAGTGGCGAGGTCTACTGCCATGACCTGAGCGTAGACGCTCCACTTTCTCTGAGTGTACTTCGCGTAGATGCGTTCATTGTCACGCTGGCATATTTCCTTTCTGGCATGGATTAATTTTTCAATGAAAGTGAACAGATTGAACAGGTTGAACAAATCCCTAAAATGCGGTATTTATCAGTCACATACCCGAGCCCCACGGGAAACTGCAAAACTAGCGCCCTCCAATAGTGTAGTCTCCACCAACCTCCCAGGTCTGCTCAGCCCAGATCCCTCCTCGCCACTGGGGCAGCGAGTAGACGGCGGCTTGGGGGGCACCCAGACCCTCACACTCAATGCAGAGTGCCCGGCACCTGTGGGGAACAAGGCCCAGATCCCAGGCTTCAGTTGGCATTTATCTCAAGACAATGGCCTTCTACCTGCACACCCACCTGTCAGTCTGGCTCGTGTCCCGGGCTAGGTGGTCCTATCCCGGGCAGAGGAGTGGCCTTCTTTGAGGCCCCAGAGAACCCACTTACTTGGTATGAAGGTGATTCCCTCCCCACCGCATGTGGCCGGTTGGGTCATCTTCAAACACCAATACCAACAGCCAGTAGAGGCAAATTACTGACTTCCCAAACGTTATAAAAACGGTTCTATATCCATGACCATTTGCACATGTACATGCATGCACACATGTGCACACACACACACACACACACACATGAAGATATATAATATTCTGTGTATTTTCTAAAAATAAAATGGGCCCAATACAATCTGCCTTTTAAGTCATTTCATATTTGTATAAGAATTTTCTAGGCATCTCACCTGTCCATCAATGCATATGCGGTCAGCAAACTTTGGCCTGAACCAAATGTGGCCCTCAGTCAGCAGATCCAGCTGGCCAGTGGGGTCTGGGGCTGGGCAGATCCCAGGGACCGGCCTGAGATGCACTTCTCAAAGTTCCGTCAGCAGGGCCATGATGCAGCGGGAGCTGCCGGGGCTGGCTGGCCTCCCAGGGCTCCTGACCTGACCTTTCCAGCTTCCCAGCTGCATTCACCCCGGGTCCTCACTCATTCCAACTCCTGGGGTATACCGTCCAGGTGGGCCGCCACTGCAAGTGGTTTCCCAGACTCTGCTCTCAGGAGAACCTGGGCTGAGCCCAATTCCTACATGCCTACAGCGCCCACTCACCACACCCCAGATGGCTCAGGGACCTCTTCACTGAGTGACCGATCCCTCCCTTGACTTTGAACTCTAGTGCCGCAGACCCTTTGGCAGTGCCCATTATGCTGTCACTGGGATCAGTATAGAATCTCCTTCTAGTGGACCAGCTCAGTGCCTTGCTTGTAACTGAATCCCAGTAAATGTTTGTTACATGCAACAGCACAGTAACAAACGAGCCACATAAAGGAATAAGGGATAAATCCTGTGTATAAGGATACTGCCAAGGTCCATGAATCAACCCTCATCACAGGACATGAGTCACCACATGAAAAGCACCTAGGGTGACTCAGAAGTCCAGGAACACCTTCCAGGGCCCCACCTGAAGGTCTCTGTCTTTCCCCCGGAGGCACCCCAATGAAGGACTGCCAAACATTCCGCAGATCACAAAGAAGCTGCTGCACACCAACCTCTAGGTTTTTCCGATTCCAACCTGTCTAACAAAACATCCCAAGGGGTTATTTTTAAACACATGCCAAAGGAGTAGAAGGCCATCTTCTGTTGTTCAAAAACAGGTGAAGGGAAAGGGTAAATACAGACCTAGTGGCATTTGCCTCTGTGGTCATTACTGTCGGGCATCACTGGGCATCAGTATTGGGCATCACTGCTAAGGGCCACTGTCTGGCCATCACTGTTTAGACCTCACTGTTGGGCACCAGCAAAAACACAGACCCCCTAATGGTGAGCTCCTCTCTCCCACTGTTTCTCAAAATCTTGCAAGCATGGGTACCTTGAGACTTTTCTAGACCCATCCCTACGATAAGGTGGGCACAGTAAATGTTTGTTGACTGTATAACCGCTCTTCCATTATAGGAGTCTCCTTACCGGGGACTATTAACAGGTTTGAGTAAAACACAGCAAAGTACCACCTCTTTAGAACTGGACTCCCTTTCTACGCTGCGTTTGAGGAGATCTCACACCCTGCTAGGAAACCCGCAAGGACACCTGCGTCGTCTCCCTCAACAGTCCTCCCTCTTAATCACCTGGTGAACCAACCTCTCCCAGCCACCACCGGCGACTATCTGAGAGGCCTCCAAAGAGGCCTCCATGAGCCAAGGAGCACAAAAGAATTGCAGCACCCTCACTGGCAGGAGAGTGAAACCTGCCGGACCAGTCTGCCCAGTATCTGCCCAGTGCACGCTATCCCCCTTGCCCACTTCCTGTGCCTGGCACCCAGCATGGGACGAGGCCAGGCCACCTCACTGTGCAAACCCGCACTCTCCCCTCTCACAGTCCCCTAGACTCTCACCCTGTGGCTCTTCATTCTCGGCTGCTCTAACCCACCTGTGTCCCCAGCCAGCCACTTTACCAAAGGGAAACAGACCTCGGGTTCCATCGCTCCTCCCTGTGGGCTGAACACAAGTGCTCCCTCCTCAGGTTTCCTGCCTGCTTTCTCTGACCCAGCTTTGGTTTCCCTCTGGGTTCCTCACCCTGCAGTTAAAATTCAAGTCGGATGACAGCCCTATTTTTAAGCAAAGGGAAGAGCCTTCTCTTGGGAACCAAAATGAACACAGAATACAGGCCCTGACCAGGCCAGTACCCTTTTTGAAAAGAAGAAAATAGAAATTCTGAGAGTTTTTGGTTTTTTCACATGAAGAATTCACCTTGCCAGCCAAGTGGAAGAGTTTTAAAAGTCCTAGCCTGGGTCGTCTGAAGAAGGGAGTGGCAGCCTTCTGGGCGTCCTAGCTGGAAAAGGCATCATTCAGCGTCCAAGCCCAGATCCCACTGGGCGGCTCTTCCTGGGGCCTCCTGTCGATGACAGTGTCCAGGCTCTCCCACTCCTGCTCCTATCTCACCCCTCACAGCCTCGGCTCACCGGAAATTTGGCGAGGCCGTGCTGCCTCTTGCTCGTGGGTTCATGCCCGGGACTTTCTGACCACCCCACGCCCAGATTGCAAGCACGGTTCTTGGCAATAGGAATTCCAAGTCAGGCAAAACACGGTTCCCGATCCGCACACGCTGGTGGGAAGGTAAAATGGTGCGACCACTATGGAAAACAATATGGTGGACCCTCAAAAGATTGAACAAGCCACCACCATGTGACCCCGCAATTTCACTTCCAGGAACATGACCCAAATAACAGAAAGCAAGGTCTCAGAGACATCTCTATACACCCACGTTCACAGTAGCATTACTGACAACAGCCAAAGAGCAGAAAGAGCCCAGGTGTACGGTAATGGCGGAGCGGATAAATGAAATGGGGGTGGGATATTACTCAGCCACAAAAAGGAATGAGGTTCTGACACATGGTGTGACAAGGATGAATCGTGGAGACATGATGCCAAATGAAATGAGCCAGATACAAAGCAAAAAACACGTTAGGATTCAGTTACCTGAGGTGCCTGTAATAGATTCACAGAGACAGAAGGTGGAAGGGAGGTTTCCAGGGGCTGGGGAAAGCGGGAGAGGGGAGTTATTAACTAACAGTTAGGAAGTTCCAGCTTTGCAAAATGAGAAGGGTCCTGGAGATGGACGGAGGCGGCCGCAGCCGCTGGTGGGAACAGACTTACTGCTGCTGTCTGTAACCTCAAAAGTGTTTTAAGATATACATTTTGTTAGGTATATTTTACCACAACTAAAAATAATTTTAGGGCGCCTGGGTGGCTCAGTCGATTGAGCATCTTGGTTTCGGCTCAGGTCATGATCTCAGGGTTGTGAGTTCGAGCCCACGTCGGACTCCACACCCAGGAGTCTGCTTGAGAGCCTTTCCCCCTGTCTCCCCTTCTGGCTCACCCTTGGTCCCTTTTGCATGTGCACCCACACATACACTCTCTCACTCTCTCTCTCAAATAAATAATCTTTTTTAAAATAATAATAATGATTTTTTTTAAAGTAGTCCCTGCATTTGAGGCAGTTGAAATCCGGCAGTTCCGGGACAGTGGTCTCCCAAGCTGGTCTAGGCACCTCTGCAGATACTATTCTCTGGTCCACAGCAGGGAAGGAAGACAAGATGGCAACTTTAGGTGTGCCTCCTTTTAACTCATCTTTTAAAATATCTGTATAGAACTGGTTCCATAAAGTACTATATTAGTACAATGTAGTTCATGATTACACCTTGTAGACAAAAACTGGGTGTCTATCTTGAGTGCACTAAATATTCCTTCCTGGTGAGGCGGCATGACTGGGTGCTGCCTTAGACCACTGTCTTACAAGGATAGGCTTTTGCACCTCTGCAGAGGGCAGGTAGACCTTTCCCAAATTGGAATTATTATCCTGCTCTCCCTTACCCCGCCTGAGGAAGAGAGGATAATAATCCAAGTTGTGGGGCACCTGGGTGGCTCAGTTGGTTAAGCGACTGCCTTCAGCTCAGGTCATGATCCTGGAGTCCCGGGATCGAGTCCCACATTGGGCTCTCAGCTCCATGGGGAGTCTGCTTCTACCTCTGACCTTCTCCTCACTCATGCTCTCTCTCACTGTCTCTCTCTCAAAAATAAATAAATAAAATATAAAAAAAATAATAATAATCCAAGTTGTCATGACAACCACAAGTGGCAGTGGGATGTGGCCCCCAGACCACCAAACCCAACCAGGAAGGGCAGTGGAGGGTTTAAGAACAATGACCCTATTCCCCTCCCCTTTCTGCATGGGGAGTCATGGAGCTTTCACACATTATTCTCTCTGGGGGCTTCTGCTGCTGTTCCAGGGCCTGCTTGTCACTCCACAAAACTGTGGGCAGCTAAGCCTAGCAGAGCCATTGCCACATCACTACCACCTCTGGTCCTGGGACCAGGCTTGCATACTTGCCCCAAAGTGATGGGATGGGCTCTCTCCCCACCGGGATTAGAGCCTACCATTAGGTGTCCTACTGTGGTTGATCTTCTTGGAGCCCCTACTCTCAAGGAACGTGTGACATGCTCCTCTGGGATGAGGTGGATGGCTCCGCCTGGGGCTGCCTCCTGCTAGCCTCCCGCTAGCACTCAAGAGTGTCCTCGGCCCCGCCACTGACCATCCTCTGTCTTGGGTGAATCCCGGGACTACCCTGGAGGGAGAAGGAATTTTCAGGCTTCCAAGAGAGATGCTCATCCCTGATCTGGGCATGCTGGGAGACACTCGTTCCTTGTGCATGGCACAGGAGGGGGCCATGAAGTCTGGAACTTCTGTGGCCATCTCTCCCCTGGGGACAAGATAACAGCAGGGAAGCCAGCATGGACACACAGAAAGCAACAAGATCCTTGATGGCAGGGACAAGCCAAATCCAAGTGTCCCAAAAACCCACCCTACGCTGGACTTGCCAGCCTCACATGCAGATGAATTCCAACATCATTTAACCTCAGTTTGAATTCACTGTTGGTACCCAAAAGCATCCCAACTGCATGGTCTTTGATTTGGTTCCACTGTGTTTTTATGGCCTACAACGTCCTTGGATTTCACTCAGCCTCTTACTATTTCCAGTAAGAAAGAGTGGGGCAAGGAGAGAGACGTTGGCTTCCGTGCTTCATCCTCTCTCAGGAGCCATCCTTCATCGTGCTGTCATCACTGACCCTTCCAATTCCAGCACTGCTCTCTACAAATGGACCCAAGCCCACACACAAAAGACAACAGGAAGGAGAGACAAGACCGTGTGTATCTGCTAGGAGCTGGGTGGGGCCAAGCACCAAGACTTCAGGCATCTCTGTTACTGTCACTCAGGTCCCTAGAGCTGCCTCATTGTCTTCCTATCTCACCTGTCCATTAAGGAACACCAGCCATTTCTATGTTTTCTTATATCTCAGCCAATTGTGGTCACAGGATGCTTCCTACCCTGTGATCTTTAATCTGATTAATAGGCATAAGCCCCATTTTTATGTTATCTTGTCTTGTCCTGCTTTTGTCCTATCAATCATGTTACTGTGTAGAAAGAAACCAAACTAATACAACAGAAGCTTATTCTTCCCCAACTCGTTTATCCTGGTCTCATTTATCTTGCTGTTCTCTTTCACCTGACTTCCTTCAAGGATTACATGAACACTCGCATGTGTTAAATCAGAAAAATATACAACCTTGTGAAAAGGAGTTGCATTTGCATAAAATACTGCCACCTGACAGCCCCTCAAGCCACTGTAGACAAAGCAGGCTTGTAGGTAGAGTTCAAGGTTGCCATACCATACGCAGCCGGTGTCTTCCTGGAAAACTCACGGTAAACCAAGAATATCCTATCATTCTTGAAATACATAGAAGGACCTGGAATTTTCTTTTAAATAAACTGGAGTTGCTTTCTACAGTCAAGAATGTTTATGGTAGTGTTAATTACCTGATGGTCACTTCCAAGTTTGTCCTTGCTATGTTCTCTCCAGCAGATTCTAGCTAACTGACAGCTTCTCTCTCCAAAGAGAGCTCTTTAAGTCACATAATCCCACTGACTGCAGATAATGATCAGGTAAGGGATGAGGGCTTTATTCCAGCTTAGCCAATTAGATTTCCTCAGAGAAGCCTTGTGACCCGGGACTAGGAGACAGAGTCAACTGCTTAGGCATGACCCACGAGGAAGGTGATGGGATTGAGTGCCGCCATTTGGGGCCAGACAGAACCACGTGCATAGGGATGCACAGAGAAGCTGGGCTGCATAGAGCAGAGAAAAGCAGACCAGCAACAAAGATGAAAGGGGAGAAAGAGATACCAGGACACTTTATTCAGGCTTGCCTGTCCTTACTGTATTTAGGATCCAAGGAATACATTTCTATCCATAAAGTCCACCTTCTTGGGGCACCTGGGTGGCTCAGTGGGTTAAGCCTCTGCCTTCGGCTCAGGTCATGATTTCAGGGTCCTGAGATCGAGCCCCACATCGGGCTCTCTGCTCAGCAGGGAGCCTGCTCCCCACCCCCCTCTGCCTGCCTCTCTGCCTACTTCTGATCTCTGTCAAATAAATAAATAAAATCTTAAAAAAAAAAAAAAGTCCACCTTCTTGCTCTTTCATGAGTAGACTTCTGTATCTTGGAATCGGGCAATCACGCTGGCTGGGATACTTTGGAGGATGCAGCCTGAGTGTCTGGGGGCTTCTCATCAACTCCTCTTTCTCAACACCCAAGGCTTCTCCCAGGCAGTCAGTTTCACAAGCTCTGACTCCTTTTTTCTTTCTTTCTAATTTACCAGCTGTTCATGAATGGCCTCTAGAGAGGGTTTGGGGACACACTGCCAATTATCTTCTGAGAAGAAGCCCAAGTCCTCATGATGGGAACTTCCAAGGCTTAGTGCACTCATGCTTTGGTTATAACTAATAGAATTTTCAAATTGAAAGAAACTTTATATTAAAGAACCATATGGCCCAAATTTGCAAGATAATCCCAATTTCAAATATTCTGTTCAGTGTTCAGCCAATCTATTCTTATTTCTGTTTCAGCAAATGTTCTCCTTCCTTCTTCTGCTGGAGACCAGAGAATAAGCAGGGCCCCAGTAGCTAATCTTGATAAGGTCACTGTCTCATGGAAGGTTAAACAAGGGCAGTGCGTTGGGATTCCTTGGGGCTGCAAATGACACAAACCCTCCTACACCAGCATCGACAGAGAGAGGAGCGCAATGGCTCAAGGAATCCAATCATTGATCAAAAAATCAAACTGCCGGAGGGTAAGGATTTACTGGGCCTCAGGAACAACTGGATTCTCGTGTGGATTCCCTGTTGCCTGCACCATGGAGGCTTAGCTTGCTTACCAAGAAAGTGGGAGGATAATGTCTCTCACAGAGGGCTCGGGCAAACATTAAATTTTAAATACCTCAGGGAAATGCCTAGAATGATATAAAGGAGGAGCTCAATCAATTTCAATCAATCTCCCCATTTCCCCTTGTAAGTGTTTCATGGCAATTATGAAACAGTGGGGACCAAAATGGAGGAAAGCCCAAGAACATACAATTTAAGACCTGACATGGGGTGTAATAGAAAATGTAAGACCATAGGAAAGGGGTAAGGGGAAAACAGAGATAAAGGCACTTTTGAGCAACTGGAGAGAATCTTCCAGGCATCTTTGAATCCAAGAGAGATATTCTTTCCTCATAAAACCAGAGACTTCTCCCGCTTCCAGGACAGTTGCAGAAATTACCTTGAAGAAACCATTATCACAAAGGAAGCCACACCTCCTGAGTTTCCAGCAAATGCACAGATACATAAAATATTAAAATGAAACATCTAGAGCTAGAAAAATAAAAATGTACTATACAGTACATGGAACTGATTCAGAAAAATCTCTGTAGATTCAAGAATAAATTTGGACTCAGAAAGACTGATAACTCTCTGGAATTAGCAGGTAAGTATTGATTAAAAATAAGTGAGCAGGGGCGCCTGGGTGGCTCAGTGGGTTAAAGCCTCTGCCTTCGGCTCAGGTCATGATCCCAGGGTCCTGGGATCGAGCCCCGCATCGGGCTCTTTGCTCTGCATGGGGCCTGCTTCCTCCTATCTCTCTCTGCCTGCCTCTCTGACTACTTGTGATCTCTGTCAAATAAATAAATAAAATCTTAAAAAAAAAAAAAGTGAGCATTCTCAAAGCAAATGGCACTGACTAAGGCCGATTAGTAAGTTAGAGGTACCAAAACTAAGGGGGACAGAAGAAGATACAAAAGGATCCCAGACAGAACTGCCCCCTCCCACCTAGCTAGGTCTGAAGCAAGACCCTCCTGAGGTGAGATCCAAAGGAAATCATCTGAAATGAGGAAAAAGACTTCTGTTTTCAACAGAAAAGGTCCTAATTATAATATTAAAAAAAAGAAACAACTGGAACATCTCAGCAAAAAAAAAAAAAAAAAAAAAATCAAATTATAACTCATAAACCAAAACTATACACACACAGAAAACCAGATGAAGGGAACATGACAAAATACTAACCCTGGTCTGTTTGTGCGATGGGATCACAGTCCTTACTGCTTTTCCTCTCAGTAGTGCCTTCTTCTTCATGAAAACCAATTTTAGGAAATTTTTCAAAATAATTTTTCTCACTGCTGAAGAGAGGTACCTCAAAGATCACACTGAAGTGTGAAGAAAGGTAGCTGAGCATCAGTCGGATGGTGACACACCAACAGCATGCATGGTTCACACTCAACATGAATGAACACTCATTCATGGTTCCACACCAGGCGTGTTGGTGTGTCCGGGACCACACAGGGTGTGTAAAGTGGAGCGGTGGCTCACAACCACCCGAGGCTGACAGCACGCATCCCTGCGCTTGACAGCAAGGTAAAGTGAGGCAAGAAATGGAGTGACCCGCTCTCGGTCACTCACCAGGACAGAGCCCCACCCAGAGGTGGACAGGAATCTACCTGACTTGGAGCCCACCCTCCAAACCTCTCGGGAGCAGGTCACCCCACCAAAGTCCATCCTCTTCAGAGGAGATGCTCCATGAAAACGAACACAAAAGTTGCTCATGGAGTTTCTGTCAGGATCCTGCCCTGGGCACAGAAACCAAATCTCACAAGAAGTCAGGCAATGAGGCCACAGCCACCCCGCTGCTAAGACACAGAGGGCAGATGCAACCCCCCTTCCCTGACACCATGGTCACACCCCTCAATGCCAGGAGGCCTGGGATCCCAACTTGGCTCATCCCACCTCTGGTCTGGGCGTTTCCAGGAAACTCAATAGTATATCAAATATATATAGTACATTCAACAGGTGCTCATTAAGTACTTCCTGGGGCTAATCACCAGGGGCTGAAAGACGATGTCCCTGCCTGCAGGAACATGCATCCCACTGGGATGTAGGCAAGCACACAATCACAGCTTGTAACAAGGACTATGATGGCGGTAGGTAGAAGATTCAGAATTTTCCATGGGAGACCCAGGAGGATGCTCAGGAGAGAAGCTAGTTAGGGTCTGCTATAGGCCTGCAAATGGAAATTAACTCCCCTGTGGAACCGAGGCCAGTCACCCTCCAGTCTGAGACAGGGCCCAGGTGAGAGATTCATCTCAATGTAGACTCCAGAAGCACATCCCACCTTCTCTACCTCCCATCCTCCCCTGGAAGCTGGTTAGCTCCTGTCGACCTGAGCTTCTGCCATTAGTCAGTGAATGAGAGGATGCACATCACGTACCCTGCTCAGCCGAGGCCCAGGCTGGCAAGCCACCTCCCTGCTCCCCGTCAGACCCCTCTGACTCTGCTGAGCCTGCCATCATGGGAGGGCCACCCACAGCCACCGGAGTCTACGGGGTCAGAGTTACTGATGGCCCCTGGTGAGCTGGCACAGGCAGGCAGAGAGGAAAGAACAGTCCAAAGGGGAGCTGAGCCCTTAATTACAAATTCTGTCAGGAATTGGCTTCTGGCCCCTCCCTCCCTCTCTATCTTGCACCCTCTCTTTCACCAGCAGTGGTCCTGAATATTAGTCTCACTGAATTTTATAGGTAGAGTTAGCCTTGGTGCTGGCTTTTTTTCTAGGAACACAGGAAAAAGCCAAAGCATAAAGGAGTTAAGCAAATTGCTCAAGGTCACACAGCCAACTAGAGGTGCCCTTTCTATTTATGATACATGGAAGCCATTAGAGGTCATCTTAAATACAAGGTAAAGGCTCCACCCTGAGGATTAATTCCAGGACCAGACGCAGAAACTGGCCAAAATGGGTTAAATCAGCAACTTAGGGAAGCCTGGTCACTGGGTAGACCCAGGGGTCAAAGAAGGATCTGTTTCTTCCTTCTCTCCCCTCCCTGTCCTTTCTGTGATGGGTTCCTTTCTCCCCTACATAGCTCTAATGGAGTTTCCTGGACACACAGAGAAAAATCAAGTAAGGAAATTCAGATTTCTGGCTTGAAGGGCTAAGGGCAGATTGTATAGTCTTCAAAGCCAGAAAAAGTCAGGACTTTCTGGCTCTAGACCCAGTGCCATCATGTGTCATCCCCTGGAGCTCAAAACTAGGGGCCCCAGTTTCTCTTTCAGTAAAAGAGGGGCCCTGTTTGCTTCCCTCACCTTAGAAAGTAGCAGTTAAAGAAAGATTGTTCTGACACTTGTTACTACAGTAAGGAAGACTTTGTTCAAGACTACTGCAACCGGGAGAGATCAAACTAAACTCTGAGCACAACGGGACAAATGGAGAATAACAGCGAAGGAGCAGAGAGAGGGGCTCAGTGGGTGGAAAATTCCTAAAATGAGACATCAAGAGTCAGGAGGATTTTTGCCAAAGGCAGGCCAAGAGGGTCAGATACCGAGGGGAGGGAGATACTCACGAAGAGGGGCTGGGCAGCCCAAAGATAGGGCAGGAGCCAAGCAAGACCCAGAGGAAAAGAGTCATCAGAGGAGCCTGAAGGTAAGTCAAGTAGAGTCTTTTCAATCCACAAGAATCAGACAAGATACTCTATAACCCGTGCACTGGGAGGCCATAAAGAATGACTCACATTACGTTTCTAGCCCTTATAGTCATTTGCTATGAGATTTAGAAATAACTTATGTTTAATAGGTGGTCACACACACACACACACACACACACACACACACACTTGGCACTTCAAGTCTAATCAAACCAAGCACACAAGCTTTAGGCTCTGGAAACTCTGAGAAACAAAACAAAATCACACAAGCCAGTGATGTTATGACCATCTGGCTCATCTTTTGTCACCATCATCATAGCTAATGGCCAAGTAGCCAGTGGACCACAGTGGGGGCTGGTCCTACCAGGCGTCTGAGGGTTGGGCCCCTCCGGCCGCCCATGAGACTTGGAGGGTTCACGCTGTGCAGCTGGGATGTGGCTCAGAGTCCAGCCCAGGGAGGGCTGTGCTAATCCTGCACTTGCAGCCTGGGAGGAAACAAAAGTAGAAATGACTCTGAGAGGACCTTCCTCATTGTATATCAAGTCTTCCTAGTCATTTTAAAGATGCTGTTTACTATCTACCAGGGTCTGGGGCGGGGACTTCAAATTGCTTCACAGATTTGAAAACATCCCTAGGAAAGAGACCGACCACTTGGCCGAATGGCTGGCCTCCTTCCGCCCACTGCCTCCATCCAGGAGGCTATGTGCCCCAAAGTAGAGCAGCACATGAACTTAGGGAACCTGGAAGGGAACACCTTGCAATGCAAACCCAATTAGACCAAGGGTAGATCAATGAAGGCCCAACACAGACCCCACGGAGGTGAACCAGCCAAGCCCCGGGACCTTCCTCTTCTGCCCAAAGAGCACATTGTTTCTTCCCTCCAAGACCTCTACCTTCTGCTTCCTCAAACATGCACATCTAGTAGAAACAGGGCTGCCCGTTGGTGTGTCCCTGGGGAATGAATCATGATCGCAGACTCTGGAGGCCCTCATGCTCACGGCGGACTACCCTTACAGACACATGAGGTAGAAAATAAGGTCTTACCTTAAATGAAGCCCTCCGTGATTCCTAAACTCAACACTTGCCCTTACTCACTCAAGCCTCTGATTCTGCAAGTG
Source organism: Taxidea taxus jeffersonii (assembly GCA_003697995.1). Classification (NCBI taxonomy): domain Eukaryota; kingdom Metazoa; phylum Chordata; class Mammalia; order Carnivora; family Mustelidae; genus Taxidea; species Taxidea taxus. The sequence continues at coordinate 14,544 of RCUC01142395.1, read as the reverse complement.
CTCTTTAAACTCACTGCATTTATTTAGTTCTGTGGTGATTTCTGCCCCACCCACCATACTCTTCCTCTTCCTTTGAGGACCTATTGAGAACGTTGAGTCAATCAAGGCAGAGTTTCTACTGACCCAGGACACAGCCTCAGGATCCTCGATTACTTCCTCAGGCAGACACCACGGGTGGACCAGAAATAGCTCTGGAACAGGTCTATTTGTTGCCATTCTGAGTCTGGACAGGAGAGCAGAAGAGCTTCTTACCCTGGTTTCTCTCGCTGGCGCTGGACTCAATGTTTCAGCACCTCCGTTCCCTGCATTCACCTTTGGTTCTCACCCACATCCAAATAAGGTGAGAAGCCAGACCCTCTCACCCAAAGCAAATGGAGCTTGGCGATGCCCTAATCCGTGTGCCCTGACCTTTCTGAGAAGAGAGAATGTAGACAGATCTTGAAGGGCCCACATGCCGCTCCCCCTTTTCTCAGTCTACCCCCGTGTGACCTGGGCATCGGCCCTCAGGAGGGTATGGAAGTCATGCCAGCCGCTCCAATCAACCCATCAGTGCAGTCAACCTTTGGGAGGCTTCCACCAGAATCCCACTGTTTGCAGACATCTGATGGTCCCTCAAAGCCTTTGGATGTGAACAGGGAGGGCCCCTGCTTATCATTGAGGCTAAAACTGAAGGTGTTCAAAGTCAGGCCTCAGCGTACCTGCTATTCTGCCTGCCTGTCTCCTGGAAAGATGGAGGACGGGCACTCCCTACTGGGGAAAGTATTCTTCTTTCTAGATGTGAAAGAGCCTAAAGAGGAAATGTGCACTTGCCTTGAGGGGCAGGAATGAAATACTCCACGTAATCCACTGAAAGACGCGTGCTCTCTGGACTGAATAAACTGGCAGAAGCCAGTGGCCATTGGACCCACAGCACCAAGTCCCCTGGGAAGCTAGAGACCAGGACAAAAGAGGGATGTGGGTTTTTTAATAGTTTGGAGCACTGAAGGCTTTATTCCATTAATCTGCTGCATCTAATAAAAGGAACCTGACCTTGAAAAGAGGCAACACAAATATTTATACAAAAGTGGAAGAAACCTGTCCCTCGGGAAGCAGGCAGGAACCACGGCCATGCAGTCACGGAACATAACAGACCCGGCACCCCGGCAGCCATGCGGGGAAACGAGAGCATCACGCAGCAGCAGGGGGACTCCTCGAGACCCCCATGCCTGGGGTTCTGGTGTCCTCCCCATTCCAGAAGCCTAAGGATTACCATCCACCCACAGGCTGGTGAGGCCATCTGGCTGTCCCTCACAGTCAGAGGTGACCTGGTTGGAGTCCATGGCCAGTGAGCACCACATAGAGTCAAACAGGCAGAAACAGAGTCTGAGCCAGGTGGGCTTAAACCAGGAGCTGGGGGCTGCTCCAGGGGCAGAACTCCCAGGGCGAGGCCAGGAGGGGCCCAAAGAAGCAGAGGAACTCACTGGCGGGGCCGCTGGACCTGCTGGGCTGGAACTTGGTTCAAGTCCCCATGACCTCTGTCTCCTGAGACCAGTGATTCGTGACTGGGACCGGTTTGTCCTTCCCACCCCTGGGGAAACCTGGGTGATGTCTGGAGACACTTGTGGCTATCACAGTCGGGAGGACATGCCACGCATCTTGTGAGGAGAGGCCAGGGGCACAACCAAACGTCCTGCAATGCGCAGAACAGCCCCCAGGCCTGAGGATTTTCCTGTCCCACAAGCCGAAAGGCTCCCGGCAACCAGAAGTTTCCAGTGCCCAGTGGCCATGTTCTTCTCTGCGGTTCGCACATCGCCGCGATGTCTGCCTTCCTCCGCTTTGAATCTCAGGTCTGCGGGCCAAGCTTGTGCAAAGGTCCTGATCCCCCCTCACACCATGAACAAAGCGATCCAATCTCCAGAGGGCCCTGGGGATGGCTGTCCCCGTTCCATCCGCCAGAGGGTTTTCTCAGAAGTATTCCTTTGCAGGGGGGAAGCTCCCCTGAAGAAAACCAATGGAGGGAAAATGAATTGTTCCCTCCTCTTGCAATGAAACTGGAGAGCTGCCATTTGAATAAACAGGGGTCATTACCCTTTGAAAGATGTCTTTCCCTTTGTCTGATTCAAACTAGCCATTTTTCATGTAAAATAGAAGCTAACTGGGAAATTACATTTCGACTCTTTTATAATACAGATTAGAGAGATGAAGAAAACTCTGCCATAAACAATAGAAAAAGCCATTATTCAGCTGAAGAGCTGCCTGCAGGAGGCAGTTTGCCTGAGACGCAGGCCCTGAAGTCTGCACGGGGCTCCGGCTGTCAGTCTTCAACTTGGCCTCACGTGGGAATCACCTGAGAAGTTCTGAAAACCTCCCCGTGATCAGGCCACAACCCAGACCAAGGACACCAGAAACTCTATGAAGTGCTCCACACCGTGCATCAGCACCACCTGGAGAGCTTGTGAAAAGGCAGGTCCCCAACACCCAGGGTTTCCAATCTGTAGGTCAAGGGTAGAGCCTAAGAATTTGCATTTCTAACAAGTTCCCCCGTGACGTGGATGCTGCTGGTCTGGGGACAACACTGGGAGAACCACTGCTCTCAGAAAGGACCCAGGAATCCCCGGGGTCTGCAGCCAGCCCTGATAATCTAGGCTGTACCTCTACTCAGGGACTGAAATCACCAAGGAAGGCAGCGAGAACGTCAGATGGGTCCTTTGTGCCAAAGCTTTACCCAACTGATGCAGTCCTAAAAATGAGACTCCTTTAACAAACAAACTATGGGAAGGGACAATGGTGGAGGCAGAGTGGACACGCTAGTGGATGCCACCTCAAAGGAGGTCAAGGTTAGCACCAGCCATGACGAGACACGTGGTGTCACGTGCCTCCCCGTGCGATCGTCAGTTGGAGGGACCTGTTGCAAGATGACAGATCATTACTCCTCAGAAGAATGGAAATTCTGAAGGTCAAGAGAATAAGAGGAAATGTCGCAGGTCGGAGGAGGCTGAGGAGACATTAGGGCTCCGTGCCATGTGGGATTCTTGATGAGACCCCAGGACAAAAGAGGACTCCCGTGGGAAGTCTGAGGAGACCCAGAGAAGCCCGTAGACCACAGCATTGTACTGATGCTAATGTCTTAGTTTGACAAATGTGGGGGGACGTTTGGGTCAAGGGGACCCTTTACTCTCTTCATAACCCTTCTGTACATTCAGAATTATTTAAAGTAACAAGTTAAAAAATGAGAACCCTAGGGCTGTACGATTTTCTCAATGCATTTCATAATTTGGGATTTATGAAGAGATCCCCGCAAGAGACTGAGGGAGTTCTAGAGACATCCTTCCCTAATTCAGCTCGCACTGGCTGCTGGGGACAACGAACAAGGTAGGGTGCCTCAGAGAACTGGGGACAGTACGTGAGCAAATGTTGTAATCTTAGTACAAGGCACTATTAGGAGAAGTGATTACTATGATATAAGATCCTGATAATGCTGAGAAAACAGTACGGAAGTGGTGTAATCCGTGCCACACACATGACATAGTCCAGAGAGCCACACACTCCTGAGTCGGTCCCTCAATTTACCCTGCTGCAAAATTAGGCGCTGAGACAAGAGGTCCCTGAAGGTCGTTTTCTCTCTCATGTTCAGCAATTCACGTGTATGTTGGGGTTTCTGAATAATCAGCTTTTTTAGAAAGTAAGGTATGCCAATTTCAAACACAATGGGAAATCTGAAGGTGACCATAGTTATCTGTCCGTGACATTATCAGGGATTTAAGTTTCTTCTTCGTACTTTCATGCTATTTTCCCAATTTTGTAAAAAGTGCTATGTCAGGCTTTTATAAGTCAGGGCAAAACAAACGAAAACACACAAACAAATACAGGAATATCAGTGTTTTCAAGACCTGCAGACAACAAATCACACAGGAGAAGGCCACTGATGATCTGGAATTGCTAATGACGCTCTTCTCTGAGAGATATCACAAGTGGATGAAATGAGTAAATATGAATGCCTAAAGGCTCCACAAGATGCTGAGAGAAATGAGTTTATTCTGTTTTTCACAATACAGAATTGATTTTCCTCTTGCCTTGAAGTCCCAAATTATGCTGTTTTGAATCTATTCCACCAACACGTTTCCAGGCTGGGGATGTGACCGAGTGTTAAAATACAGGGCAGTCCCATGTGAAGGCAGCATTTCAAGGTGTTAAATAAACTGAGACTTTTGTGCCTGGCCATGGCAGAGCAACTGGTCTCAGGTTTCCCTTCCTGGGAAGAGCGGTCATGGACTGATGTTTGTGCCCAGCCAAATTCATATGTTGAAGCCCCCCCTCAATTGATGGTGTTCGGTGGTAGGGCCTTTAGAAGGTAATTAGGTCTAATTGAGGTCATGGGAGTAGAGCCTCCGTGATGGGATTAGTGTCCTTATAAGAAGAGGAGGGGGAGGCACCTGGGTGGCTCAGTTGGTTAAGGGGCTGCCTTCAGCTCAGGTCATGATTCCAGGGTCCTAGGATCGAGCCCCACATCGGGCTCCCTGCTTAGCCGAGAGTCTGCTTCTCTCTCTCCCTCTGCCTGCTGCTCTGCTTATTTGTGCTCTCTCTCTGTCAAAAATAAATAAATAAAATCTTTAAAAAAAAAAAAAGAGGAGGGGACACCAGAGCTTCCTCGGTCCATGCATGCAAAGAAGAGATGACATGTGCTCACACCAGTGCCCTGAATCTGGGGACAGCCAGCTGGTAGGAGAGAGCCACAAAGGCCTGGAGAGAAGCAGAGAAGCTCTGGAAGGTACCACCTCTGCTGGGGGTTGCTCCTCACCAACAAGGCCAGCAGTCGGAGGAAAGAGCTGGAATGAGGCAGGGAGAAAAAAGAGCAGCCAGAATGGACCCTCCACCCTCAGATCTGATTCAGATGTCAAGACTAAAGATGCCCCATTTACACCAAGGGGCCATGGAAAGGCTGATAACTCACACCGCTGAGGTCTCTGGGGGAGGTGGTGGACATGGTCTGAGAGAACCCAGAAGGGAGGCCGACTTGGGCTTGAGGGGGGGTCTTGAGCCCAGGCAAGGGCTTCTGTGACTTGAATCTCCCACCAACACCACAAGGAGGGAGCATGTGGCTTTTCTCCTCCGCTCACCCAGACGTGGAGCAGAGGAACAAGGCAGGGATGAGTCTTAGAAACTGTAGGCAGTCAAACATCAAAATATAGAGTGAGGGGCACCTGGGTGGCTCAGTGGGTTAAAGCCGCTGCCTTCGGCTCAGGTCATGATCCCAGGGTCGTGGGATCGAGCCCCGCATCGGGCTCTCTGCTCTGCGGACAGCCTGCTTCCTCCTCTCTCTGCCTCTCTGCCTACTTATGATTTCTGTCTGTCAAATAAATAAATGAAATCTTTAAAAAAAAAAAAAAGAAAAAAGAAAAAATATAGAGTGAGACACCTTACTGAAACCTTCCAATCTCACACAAATGTTCCTTGACCAACCCTAACTCAGGATCACACAGCAGCATGCGGAGAAACCTGCCCCATCCTGGCCAAGCTGACACCATGCAGAAAGACCACCAACAGCACGTGGCATATTAAGACTAACTAGACCCAATTTTGTTAGATCAGCCACATTTTTGTGACTGGCAAAACTAAAGTCCATGATGAAGAGTAGATGAACACAGAAAGGGAGAAAAGTATCCTACTGCTTGGCTCTTGAAACACAAGCTTCTCCTTCAATCAGCAACACAGATCACCATATTCCACATCCTGCCTGGGACATACATACTCAACCTCTGTTCTCTGATTTTCAACAAGAGCACCATTTTCCATAATGGAGATTTGGGGGGAATGCTGGAAAGATAAGCTGAAGCATCCACTCCTCAAGCTTGTCCAAGTTTCACTCCTACATCGAGTCAGGTGATCAGGGACCACCACACCTGGCCATTGTTTTGGTTACTTGCTCTTTGCTATTTCTCCCATCAAGAGGTGAAGTTGGCTTCCCATTCCCTGGAAGCTACATCAGCCCCAGGGTCTGTGTTGACCAGCAGAATGTGGCAGAAGTGACTTTATACAACTTCCAAGGCTGGGCCTTGAGAGCGCTACACATTCCAAGATGTCTACAGCTTCCCCTTTCCTCTTAGAATGGTTCTCTGGGAATCCAGGTGCCATGTTTTGAGAACCGGGGCATCCTGGTCAACAGCCCAGCTGAGCCTCCAGCTGACAGCCAGCACCACCAACAGCCGTGTGAGGAAGCCACATTCATGTTCTGGCCCCAGCCAAGCTCACAGATGACGAGGCCCCAGCAGACACGCCATCGCCACTGCCCAGGTGAACCCAATCAACCCACCATATTGGGAGAGATAATAAAGTGTAGTTGTGTCAAGTCGCTGAGTTTGGGGTGTTTTAGTGCAGCAAGGGAGAACCGAAACACTCCCTGCCTTCCCCACACCCCTCATGGTATCTCTCACTGACAGGTGCTTTGGTCCTGGTCATCTGCTTCCATTAAGGGACACTGTGAGAAACGGATGGCCATACAAAGGTCATGACAGTGTCCACGAGAGCTTTCCCAAGGACGAAGTTTGCAACAACTAACACTACTGCTTGTGAGGGCCTGAGGCAGAAGTCTTCTCAGCCACAGAAAACACTGGGCATCTGCTAAACAACTCACCAGCATTTATCTTCCTGCTAGAGTGACTGTTTTCTTTCCTTGCTTTGTGGACTAGGACATGTGGGGCCAAGTTCATGAACTAACTCAGTCAGCAATGAACAAACTCCCTAGCTTCATTTTTTTCTACTTGAAATTTCCCCTTATCTGTTTTCCCTCACTACTGATTCCAACATCTTGTATTACTTCCATTTTTGGAAGTTACAGCAAATCCTTTGTGGACTGAAGCAAAATATGAATAAAATATGGACAAAGCACAGGTAAGTAAACAGCACAATGTAAACATCTAGATTTGCCATTCCGCATTTTTCCGCAAATGTCATATAGCGACATTAAAATGAGAATATAAAAAACAAACGATGTCCTGAGCAACATGAGGGGCAGAAAAAGAAGTTCCATGATCCTCTTTGTAAACTTGCATCCAAGATCATCTTTCTCAAACTCCGACATGTTACTGCTCAATTTAAGAAGCCTCAGTGATTACAGGACATTGTAAGCTGAGAGATGGCCTGGGGATGGTCACATCCAGGTCCGCAGCACCCATGACTATGAAAAGTTACATGGCAGAGGGAATTAATGTGGCAGATAGAATTGGTACCGTTAATCAGCTAATCTTAAAATAGAGAACTTGTCCTCAATTACTGGGTGATCCAAACATAATCACAAGAGTCCTTAAAAGTAGAAGAGAGATGGATAGAAGGTGCATGACGAGGTCCCACCACCATTGCTGGCTTTGAACATGGAGGAGGGTGTCAAGAGACAAGGAACGAGGGCAGCTTCTAGAAGCTGGGAGAGGCAAGAGAACAGTCTTCCCCAGAGCCTCCAGAAGGAAGGCAGTCCTGCCCACTCCAGCTGAGAGAACCCCATTTTGGATTCTGACATCCAGAACTCTAAGATAATAAAATGTATTGCTTAAGCCACTAAGTGGTGGTCATTTGTTACAGTAATCATAGAAAACCAACCCACAGGCTAATGCATGCTGCCTGGGAATGTGGGCAGGCCTCTACACTTGCCTACTTGACAGCATCCAACCCCTTCCATCTCCAACTCTCCACTGCCCCATTTCACACCTCTCTCCCCCCATTCAATGTCCACTGACCCACCTGGCCTGGAGTCCTCGTGCTGCAGGCACTGGCATGCCTGCCCTGGGCCTGCCATGCTCTGGACCTCCCCACTCCTCTCCCAACCTGTCTATCTGCTGATCTCCTATTCATCAAGCAAGGCCCAGCTCAAAGGTCTCCTCTTCCCTAGGGCCCTCCTTGATCCCACTCCTGTCCCCCACTGCTCCACGCCACACAGAAAGGGCCCCTGACTGAAAACACTCATGCGTTGTGTTGTTACTTCAGCACTGTGGGTTGGTTTCAGCATAGCCCTCCCCAGGACACTCTGAAGGCAAAGGCAGCCTCTTGGCCACCTCTCGCTCCCCGGGGCCTAGCTCTTAGTAAATGGTGTCCTAAAAGAATGGAATTGAAAAAAAAAACACAAAGACAGGACTCCATCGGCCACATTAGCAGATCTTTCACCATCTGGAAAAGTTCTGTGTCAACAAATTGGGGGCAGCACAGGGTCGAGAGCCTGGCTCTGCCGCCGGCTTCCCTGGATGCCCTCCAGCTCTGTCGCCACCAGCTGCCTGGCCAGGGGCAGGTTTGGGGATGTCTCTGTGCCTCCCTTTCCTGACCCACAGACCCAGGAGCAGGTTAGAAAACATCTACATTTCAGAGCCGCCAGGATAAAATGCAAAGATGAGGCCCTCCATAAAGGATATATATTATTTATTACCCACTAAAAGAAGTATCCACTTTTCTTACAGTCCAAAAATGACACAGGACTCTCAGCTTTTGCCACTAATGGAGAAAAACGTGTTTCTCCATTTTCTCGCCCACCTGACGTCTTGGGAGAGCGCGTAGGCCTGGTTCAGACCCTCCTCTCCCTCATCACGCCTCCCAGGCTCCGTGGCTCCTTGTCTTTGGATGCAGGTCACTTCACACGGGAAGATTCCTGGAATGTGGCTCTTACAGCCAGAGGACAGCCTGTGCGCTGGTCTCAAGATCAAAGAGTTTGAAGGGCGCGCTGAGTCCCCCACGAAGTTTGCAAAAATCCCCGGGGAACGCACCGGCTTGCTCTCTGAGCCCACCTACCCCTGCCTCCACGGGGTCCACCAGCTCTTGGGCCCCGCTGATGCCTGCATCCAGGGACCACCTCAGAAGACCCCCGGATCATGATCCTTCTGTCTTCTCTCAGGGGCTGTCTTGACAGAAGTCGCGCAGGAGGGCTGCATGAGCTCCCAACTAAAGGCTGAAGAATTTCTGAGTCGCAGACACACCTGCCAAGGACGGCCTATCCCATCCCTCCTGCTGCAGGAGCAGCTGCAGGTGGCCTTCGGGCGTCCCCTCCAACCCAGGGCGTGTGACGGCGGGACTGCCAGTCAAGGCTCCCAGCCCCACTGCCCGGCAGCCAGCACTGGCCCTGAACCTCCCTGCAGAGACCATCCATGCATTTCTGCTCTCCAGCTGGGCCCCGCAGCCCCTCTGCGGCAGGTTCTTCAGCTTTCTGTCTGCGAGCCCCCCCCCCCCCAGCAAATTCCATCCTTGGCTTTATGCCAGCTGATGTTAGTTTCATCTGCTCACGGACAAACACCTGAACCGCTGCTCCGGGACCTGGTCCCGAGCTCCGGCACCGTGGACGGGAGGGTGACAGGTGTGTGCCAAGAGGGCCTCTCAGTAAGGACTGGCTTCGAAACAGAAATGGACAAAAACAAACAAACAAAAAACCCCGTGTCATGTTCTTGGTTTCTACAATAACAGCTATTAATATTCACGCTGCTCCCAGATGATTTAACGTGAAATTGCAGCCCTTGAAGGCAAAGACCTGCCTCTTGTGAGCAGCATTTGAAGAGGATGAAGAGGACCCAGGGAGGCTGAGTGACAGGGGACACAAGTGCCGGTAAGAGAACAAGGAGGAAACAGAGCAGACAGCTGTTGGCTGTGGCACCGCGGGACAGCTCTTCCGCCAGCAGTTGGCATATTAGAGACCAAAGGACCAGCGCAGGGGTGAGACCTCGCGTCCAACAGGTGGATATCAGCTTGGTGACCGCAGGACGGGACCCAGGATGGAGGAGACACCTGGTGCTGGAGACCGCAGTACGAGCTATCCCCACCCACGGGAAGCAGGGGGTGGGCTTCCAGAGCGCTGTGGGAAAGAAGGGAGGAGGGTGGCCGTCCTCCGAATCACCCCCACAATTCAGAGTCCGACGGAGCATGAGGTGGCTTTTCTTGGACCAAGTGAGGGGAGCAATGATTGGTTTCTTGGGCAAATCCCTCCTGAGGTCCTGGTACCGGCCTGACAGTGTCCTGGGACCTGGGGATGCCACTGTGACCCGCCCATCCCCCCATCAGGGTAGCTCTAACTTTCTTTAAAGCGTGCGGATAAGAAGAACCGACAGGGGGTCCAGAAACAGGATCCTTCGTCCATCGCTGAGAGGACTGTGAAGCGGCACAGCCGTGTGGAAAACAGCCGAGAATTCCTCCCCAAGTTAGACACAGAATGACCCTTTGCCACAGCAATTCGACCCCTGCGAATACACCCAAAAGAATGGAAGCAGGTTTTCCAGCACAACCTTCTACAGGAACGAGCATTAGTCACCAGAGCCAAAAGACAGAAACCACGCAGATGCCCATGAACAGGTGAGCAGATAAGAGTGACACGTATGCCTGCGGCGGAAAATCTGGCCACACGAAGAAATCGAGTCCCGATACAGGCCACAGCACCGGTGTACCTTGGTGATACGCTGAGTGAAGGAAGCCAGACGCCAAAGGCCACAGTCCAGAGGGTTCCATTGCTGCGGAATGTCCAGAACTGGCAAATCCGAATGGACAAAAGGTAGACCCCCGGCTGCTAAGGGCTGGGGCAGGTGCGGGGGAGAAGTGGGGAGCGCCTGCGTCATGCGTGCAGTTTCCTTTGGGGTGAAGGAAGCGTCCTGCAGCTAGACATGACGGTTGTACAACACTACAAACATCCTAGATGCCGGTGACTGTATGCTCTAAAATGCTTTAAATGTTATTATGTGTATTTCAATAAATAGGAAAAGAAGAGCCCTACCAGCCCTACCAGCGAGAGTTTATGGTTTAAAGAGAGAAACAAAAGAGAAGCTAGCAAGGCCAATCCATGTGATAAAGGCATCAAAAGGGAAAGGCCAGATAGTGTGGCCACAGAAAAGGGGTTTTGTAAGTTGGATGAGGGGAGGGTGTCAACAAGGAAGACTTCCTGGAGGCAGTGACATCAATGGGGAAAGGCCATATTGGCGTTAGCCGGACTGGGACTTGTGGATGCAGGACAGAGGTGTGAGCAGAGAGTAGGGGACATTCCAGCAGGTGCAGAGGCCCAGCAGGAAAAGAGTCGTGGCATCTTTCAGGGGATCTGGAGGGGCAGAGTGCAAGGTGGGGAATGATGAGGAAAGAGTCTGGTGAGCAGAGGTCAGGGTGCACATGCCCTCTGGACAGGATTGTACCATCCACACTTGGCCATCCTGTCCCTGCTGACCTCAAGGCAGAGAATGAGGGGGAGATCCACTGCCTCCCTCTTCAGCAACACCCCAAGGCAAACCATCAGAAAAAGGTGTGCGGAAACCAGGAGACCAATCTAACCTTCCCAGCACATCTGCAGCACCCACAGCCGCCTGCTCAGCCCATCTCTGTGCCTGGGCCCTTGTCTTAGAGGACAGAGGGCAGAAACAGGAGTAGTGGAGCCTTCTCAGAATAAATGACAATGACACTCAAACCTTGGTTCATGCTCTCCCTCCTATGAAATACCTTCTCCCCTTCACACAGAAGGAAACTGAGGCTCAGGATTGTTACACAGTTTTCTCAGATGATGCAGGGGCAAACGCAAACAGCCTGAGCTCAGTCCTATGCACTAACTCCACAGCCAGTGGGAAAAGGGGAGGGGAGATGAGACAGAGCCCAAGATGGAGAAAGCGCCTGGGGCTTTCTGTATGTTCCTTCTGTGGTCCTTCTTGAGATCCTCTGCTCTGTACTCACTCCGCCCCTGCTCCTATCAACCCAGGCTCACAGAGTAGATGGCTGAGACCTTCCCCTTTGATCCCACTCCTCCAGAAGTCAACCCTGGGTGTCCAGGTACTTGAATCTCCAGTACCAGTTAAAGTTCCAACTTCCCCGGTGTGTCCCCTGCTGGCTGCCTCCCTCAGCCAAATGCTCAGTATCTGGCAGGACCTGGCCCAGGGCTGTCATCTGCCCTGCTCTCCCTCAAACACCCTGCTGGGCTGCCCACTCTCCATTGTCTGATGGCAGGTCCATCTCCTCATACATGTGTCAAGGGAGTGCTCTCCCCCTTAGGACCCTGGGGCCCTGGGGTGCTGGAGTGAAGGACCTTGCTTCTGAGATCAGGCAGGAATTTCCAGGTCCCCCATGATATCCTGCTGCTCTGGGCACAGTCTGGTTAGCTCAAGGCAGCCAAACTCCTCATCTTTGGAAGCATCTGCTCTGTTGGGATTCCCCAAGATCAGGCATTATGCAGAGCTATTCCTGGGCCTTCACACTGGATGGCTCAGAGTGTTAACAGAGTTTCTGAAGGTCACAGAGAACTTCCCTCTCTCCTGCCTGAGGCAGCTCCTGACCTTCCGAGGGCTTCCCCACAGACAGACACTCTCCGCCAGTCTGGATACACTATCTTCATAAACCAGGAGATGTTGGGAATCCGCAGAGGTGTGAACGGAGTTAAAATCAGGGAGGCTGCAATCACACCATAATTATTTAATTAGAGAAACAGAAAGGTAATATCTTTTATCTGACACTTGAAAACACGAGCCAGAAATCCACCCCAGCATCGGGCAATTCAGACCTCCAGGCTCACATGAGAGGCTCCAGCGGCCCCAGTGGCTCAGCACCCTGAAACAAAGCCTTCCTGTCCCCTTGCACATGTTGTTCTCTCCTCCAATTCTCCATCTCCACCTACCCCCATATCCAGCTGGGTGAATTCTACTCAGCTATTAAGGGCCAGCTCAGATGGCCTTTCCTCTAAGAAGTCCACCTGGGTTTCCCCTGGCTGAATGGGTAGCTCCCTCCACTGAGCTGCCTCGGAACCATGAACACATCCTGTTACTGTGTTGGCCGAGTTTGCTTACTGACATTTACCTCTCTGGCTCTCCATGGAAGTAAACCCTCTTGAAATAGAGACCTGCTCATCTTCACTTCTCCTGTACTCTGGGCACAGCCTAGATAAAGACTCCACGCGTGACTGCTGGGATGAACAAAGCCAGGCCTTCTGAAGAGGGCACCAGATCCTCCAGATCCTAAGGGAGCAGTTAAGGACCCAAATACTGAGTCCAAACGTGTGATTCTGGTTCAAAGCTCTGGCTTGACTCTCACGCAGAATGGCCAGACTCAATGATAAAGGCTGAGGTGCTCCTTGAGTCTAGCTGGGCAGGACACAGGTGGGCGCCTGCCTTCAAGAAGCTTCTTTTCAGTGGGAAAACAGGCAGGAAGACAAATTTCCACAAGAGGGGTGCCTGGGTGGTTCTGTCAGTTAATATTGTTTTTTCACACTTAAACTTTATTTCTAAAATTCTATTCACCGGTGGCAGGAATTGGACTTTAGATTGTTCAAGGTAAGCCCAGTTAACTAAGGCTCCTCCTTCTCCCTTCTTTGTAGGGTACCCTCTAAATTGGGGAGTGGAGTTGATCTTATGTCAAGCAAATAAGTGGAGGAAGGTCCTTGGTACCACCCAGGGAAAGAGCTTTTCTCCTCTAGAGCAAGGACACTGATTCCTTAAGTAATTCTCTACATCTTCTCTTCTATCTATACCTCAACTTCTGAAATAAAATAAAATTGCCTCTCTTCCTTTCCTTGCATTTTGGCTAAACTAACCTTACCAACCCTCCCCTAAAGACCACACATTTAGAGAGAGTAGAAAAAAATGCTGATTTAAAAAAAAAAACACAGATGAATAAGTCAAAATATTGTTGACACACCTGCTTTCAAATGGGCTGGGGTAACTGGTGACTGACGTATGCTTGCTCCCAGAATAGCCACAAGCTGATAAAACCCAGAAATGATCTGGGTAAATCCAAGTCCTTCTAAAGGAAGGTACCAGATGGGACTGTGGAATGACTTCATTAGGAAAAGATGCTTTCTAAGAGGAAATCCAGGGGAGCTGGAAAAAGGCAGGAAGAATCATCAGACTGTGGTGCAAGTCAAGGCAAGTAAAGGAAAAAGAGAGGGAAGGACACGGCCCAGGCTGTGGAGCATTCAGAGAAAGACTGGGCCAAGCCCTCACGGAGCCCTCAAGCCAAAGTCTTGAGGCAGAGCTGTCCTGTGCCTCCCAGGATTGGATCTGCCTTGGTACCCTGGATCCATGGCTGAGAGCAGCCACTGGAGGGGTACAGCCTTGGTATGGAAACAGCGATGGGTCTCAGAGCTCAGCAGCTGGGCTCTTGGTCACATGGGCTCCTTGAAACTATAGGAGTGTGAGGCTCATTCCATGTCCACCACATCCCTTGGAAGGGACTGGAAGCAGGGGCAAGCTGTTAGGACATGAGAATTTGAAACAGATTCTAGAAAAGGAAGAATTTGAGGCAAAAGCCTTTCGTCACTGGCTGCTGTTACTCTGGGATGTTTCCGAGTTCTGAGTACAAAGAGGAGGCTAAACATCTTGTGTAATACCAGTGAAAAATGAGGTAGAGGGCCCCTGCAAGGGAGACAAAAAAAATCCCCAACAGAGTTCCGGCATGCCTTTGGGCATTCTCAAGAATGCAAGCCTGGTTCCTTAGAACATTTGCTGAATTTTGGAGCTAAGCAGAGTGTGAACCAGGTATTTCAGTGGGAACTTCTGAGAAGCAGAGTTCCATGAGACAAAGATTTTGCACTCAGAACTCTCCTGAGTCTTACTAACACTGCAACCCATCGTCAACTCCATCAGAGCC
>ML104757.1:13224-26487 GCA_003697995.1 Taxidea taxus jeffersonii | reverse complement strand
AGAAAATTGAATATTTCTCCTCTGCCCTTATTTCCCGCATCAGTGTGTAAAAGCTAGTGCCCTGTATATTGCAGACAAATATTGCCAGATTCCTTTATTTCCCCCAACTAAATTTCCCCAGGTATACTTCTTAAGAGTTTTATATTGGGCTAGCAGACAATAGAAAAGGGGGAGATACCAAACTGAAAGGAAAGGGACAATGGGGGGCTAATTAGATCTGACCACGTTTTCATCAACATCCTTTGATTAGCTTGCCTTGGAGTCTCCCTCTCTGCCCAGCCCTCTTACAACACCTGTCCAGCAGGATCTCCCCACCCCATTACCTTGGGCTGCCCCCACCACCAGGCGTTTCACCTGCCCACTGGGCCCCCAGACTCCACCTTTTCCAGGCTCTTTAACCCTAGCTCGTCCAGACGAATTTCACCTGCCGAAAATAGGAAAGTCCGCCGCGTCCGCACTGCCCCTCCCCAGAGTCGGCCTCCCGCCGCCCAGGCTCCCTCCGCCCCCGTCACCCGCGCCACCTCCCGCCCCGCCCCGGGCGGGGAGGGTCGGTGCTAGGGAAGGGCCTGCCAGGTGAGGCGCGGTCACCCTGGCCCGCTCACTTCCGCCCAGGTGAGGGAGGGCCGGCGCCGTGCCCGCCCGCCCGCTCGCTCGCTCCCGAGCCTCCGCCGGACCAGGTAAAGCGGGGGGTCCCGGCCATACGGGCGCTCGCAGCGCGGCGTGGTAGTCCCTGCGTCCCGAGGCCGGCGGGGGGCAGCTCTTCTTCCTTCGTGGGAGCCCGCCTCCCCTGCCGCCGGCGCACTCTCCGCCCGCCCCCTGGGAGGAGGTGGACACGCGAGGCCCAGGGCGCCGCTGGGCGCCCCTCCAGGCCCACGGAGGGCGCGGGGCGCAGTCCTTCTGCGTCCGGCCTGGGTGTCTCCACCGTGCCCCTCCCCCCAGCCCCCGCCCAGCTCCGTGCAGGGTTCGCCGCAGGCCGCCGGCCGCGGAGCCGCGCAGCCTCGCCGCCTCGCCAGGCCCTGCCGGCCCTCAAATCTCGGCCCACTTCTGTTCCGGGATTGGCAGGGATCAGTTTTTGCACCCAGATCGGTGCCTGCGCTTGGCCCCAGAGCTGGGCGGAGTCTTTTCCTCCACTGGTGACGGTGAGAGGAGTGAACAGGTGGTGGCCTGCCACGGGGGCCCGGAGTAGGAGGGGGTTCCCCGATCTTATCTGAGAGGACAGCTTGGCTCCGGCCCCACCCGGGTGGTCACGTAGCCGAGTTCCAAGGCCGGCGGTCAGGCTTGGGCTCTGCTAGCCTCACTTTTTAGATGGGGGAGGATCAGATGGAAAGTGCTGTGGCCTCCAGGCTCTGGGGATATTGCTGGATTCCGGCTTTAAATCAGGCTCAGGAAAACATTTTCAAATCCTCCCCCTCCCCTCACCCCGAGAGCCCCGACCCTCGTGGCACACCTAGGAGATGTGCCAAATTAATCTCCCCCAGGAGTGTTCCTTTGGCACTCTGTCATATGTCCAGATGGCTCGTATCATTTTGGATTCAAATTAGTTGTTTACTGGTTTATCTGCGATTGAGAGCGTTCGCCTTTCAGGGCCCTATTTCTCTAAGTTGCTTCTCAGGTGTATTTAGAGTCTGGCCGTGGATAGGTGCGCCACAAACAAGTGTTTCTTAATGAAGAAGCCTCTGGAGACCTAGAAAAAAGAAATCTCAGTTACGCGGACAATGGCTGATACCACATTCTAGAGTGTCAAAGCTCCTATAGACTGCCAATTCACTTGTACACATCTTTTTTTAGAAAAAAGCTAGTGGGTGTAAAAACTCAGATTGCGTCAGTGTGCAGTATCTGGAAAAAGAGGATTGTGACTTTGAACTAAAATGAACTTGATGTTTCTAGGCCCCTACGGCCTATATAAGGATTATTAAAAATTTAAAATAATTAAAAAGTTAATAAATATCAGCGCTAGAAGGCTTAATAAGATAGAATTTGTAAACTGTTCTGGAGAGATTTGCTAATCGAGATCCTGTTAATAGTCACGTGAGATGACTTTGACATTAGAATAATAGTTGTGTTTAAAATGGAAAAGAAATTGTATTAAGCTCTTATCTGTGTTTAGAGGCCTTAGTATATTTATTTTATTATTTTTAAAGTAAACTCTATCCCCAAGGTGGGGACTCAAACTCCCCTCCAGGAGAGATCAAGTGTTATGTGCTCTACCCGCTGAGCCAAACAAGGCACCCTGAAGGCCTTAGTAAGTTTAAGTCCTGTATTAATATTAAAATATAAAGCTACCTATATTCATTGCAGAAAATTGGAGAAAATAAACAAACCCACCTATCACTGAAAGTAACCACTAATAAAATTCTGGTATATTGTCTTTCGGTTAGTATTCTTAAAAAGAGAAAGCTGTGTATTTTCCCATGGTGAGTTCACTACTAGAACCTTGTGATTCATAGAAGTTCAACATTCAGTAATCCTTATAGTTGCATTTTTTAAAAAGATTTTATTTATTTATTTGACAGACATAGATCACAAGTAGGCATAGAGGCAGGCAGGCAGAGAGAGGAGGAAGCAGGTTCCCTGCTGAGCAGAGAGCCAGATGTGGGGCTCAATCCCAGGACCCTGAGACCATGACCTGAGCAGAAGGCAGAGGCCTTAACCCACTGAGCCATCCAGGTGCCCCTATAGTTGCATTTTTACTTAAAACATTTAGTAATGGCCCTTAGCTAAACAACCAAGTAGCTTATGTGCTTTGTTTAACAAAAATACATTAGGTTGGGGAAAGCAAAATGGGGTTTAATTTGTAAAGATTTTGCTCACCTGGGTAGTAAATTTTTGAGAGAACTATTCCACCTTTATATTCGAGATTGCTTGACCATTGCTGTGGTTTTTTCATACTCAGATGTTTTTGTGTAGATTTGGATGCCTTTTTAAAATTTTTTTTTAAAAATTTTTTTATTTTTTTAAATTTGTCAGAGAGAGAGATTGAGCGAGCACAGGCAGACAGAATAGCAGGGAGAGGCAGAGGGAGAAGCAGGCTCCCTGCCAAGCAAGGAGCTGGATGTGGGACTCGATCCCAGGACGCTGGGATCATGACCTGAGCCGAAGGCAGCCGCTTAACCAACTGAGCCACCCAGGCATCCCTGAATGCCTTTTTTTAAAGCCCTTATTTGAAGTTCTGATGCAAATAGAAATCTAGAGCCTGTCAATACCCTTTTTTCAGTCACTGGGCTAGATCTCTGCTGAAGATGAAGAGGCCACTTAACGTTTTGCGTTTGTACAACTGTGTAGCCTGTGGAGTCGGAGACATGGTATTGGATCCACTTTCCATAGGACTTGGCGAGTCACTTAACCCTGCTCCTCTGTTTTCCCATCTGTAAATGATCTACCTCCCTGAGCTTCGGGGAGGTTGAAATTAAATCCTCGTTAAGAATGTGTCTTATAAACTGTGAGTCATGATTCTCCCTCTCTTTGCTCCTCCACCGTGATAACTTCTGCTAAAATTATGGAGTTGAGCTATTTTTATTGGGAAGAACTGAAGTTTATGAGTTACTTTGACAAAAGGCATCGAGACTATGTTAGCTAGTAAACCAAAAGTCTTTGCTAAAAAACAATGTACAGGGGTCTTTCTGGCAAGCCATTGGTTAATACTGTGCTGTCAAATTGGTTAATTCCTTGCATATGTGACTGTCCGGCACTTCATGTAGGGCAGATTGGGCTGGACACATGCTGCAAATGTAAAAGACACATCAGATTTTGAAGATTCAGTGTAAAGCAAAAAGTACAATACCTCATTTTAAAAATATACATCTTGAAATGATTGTATATATTGGGTGAAGTAAAATACATTACTAAAGTTAACTTTCCCTGTTGCTATTAACTTTTTTCATGCAGCTACTAGAAAAAATTGAAGTTACTTCTGTGGCTCACATTTTTCTGTTGAACAGCACTGGGTTAGGATTCAGTATGAGTATGTTTATCCTTGAGAGGGCTTAGTGGACTGAAGCATTTACATTCCTACTTATAAACAGGTTTTTCAAATTCCTAGGTTATCAGCCTTCCCACTCCTCCCCCCCCATATTTGTTGCGTTACTGAACATTTTGTTGTTCAGTCTTCTGAGAAATAATCATTATGGAGTACATAGCAAAATCTCAGCTAAAAAAATTATTAGTTTTTTGAAGCTCCTGAAGTACCTTAAATAATTTTGATTGAAAGGAGGGGTTGTTGTTGGTGTTTAAAGACTTTATTTGACAGAGAGAGACACCAAGAGAGGGAACACAAGCAGGGGGAGTGGGAGAGGGAGAAGCAGGCTTCCCACTAAGCACTCAGCCTGATGCCATGTGGGGCTCAACCCCAGGACCCTGGGATCCTGACCTAGTGGAAGGGAGACCCCCAATGGAGCCACCCAGGCACCCCAGGAGAGGTTGTTGATAACAATAGTAGCTACTCTGTATTGAAGGTACACTGTGTGCCAGAATGCATGTTTTCCAATACCTTATTTAGTCCTCTCAACGGTAAATATGTAGTAATTTTCGTTAACTATTTTACAAATGAGAAATTTGAGATAAAGGAAAATTTAAACAATTGGTGCAAAAACACAGAGCTGGTCCCAGCTGTAGATCCCAGGTCTCCAGCATTTCAAAGCTCCTAGGCTATAGAATCTTAACTTATTTTATGAATTGCTCTTTGAATCAACTGGAAAACAGTAGATTAATGAGGTAGGTATTTCATGCTAATCCTGTTTTTGTGTTTGTGACCAATAGGAAACAATCTAAATGCTTACTCGCAGGAGACTGGGGGAAAAATCATGGATTCCTACAGTGGAATACTATTTAGTTGTTACAGTGAATGAAGAGAAGCTTCACATATCCTGTATTCTCATGAATAATCATAAAACTGTAAAGATAAGGTAAAACAAATCGCTGAAGGATAAATATACAGTATGATCACTTATATAGTTTAAAAACATGTTGAACAACAGTATTGTAAACAAAGGTAATGTGTATTTTAAGAATTTCAGATTTGGATTCTCTCTATATGGATGACGTGAATTTATGGAGCTGCCTTCAGGTTAAAAGAAGTTCGTAAGGGGCACCTGCTTGCTTCAGTTGGAGGGGCATGCGACTCTTGATCTTGGAGTTGTGAGTTCAAGCCCCATATTAGGTGTGGAGATTGCTTAAATAAACTTACAGAGAAGAAAAAAAAAGTAAACTCTGTGAGATGAGCATTCTCTCATGTTGGTCTTACTCTTAAAAAGAAAAACAGAACCAAAAGTCCTGCCCTTTGTTTTGGTGCTCTGCACGTCAGGGACAGACCCGTTTTCATTTAGCTATTACGCCTAATGGGTGGGCATGACTTTGACAGTAGGGGCTGGGCAAGGCTCCTTCCTTGAAAAGGGCATTCAGTCCCCTGGGAGTTACTTTCTGGCGTTCTAATGAAGCTCCAGGACAAGAGTGTGGTAGGAGAGGGAGGTGAATTAAGTGGATATTGAGGGTTAGGTTGACAAACATTCTCTCACTGTTGAAACTTGAAATTGTAGCAAGTTCCCTGCATCTGCAAAATGGGGGTGATAATACTACCTTGTTAAAATAAATGAGATGTTTTACAGAATGCCCTTGCACTTGGTGCACAGTAGACACCAAAAGGTGAATTATGTGATTTAGTAACAGATTAAATGGTCTGAGGGAAAAGGTCAGGAGGAAGAACGAGAGGAGGGTGAACATTGATGGGAAGCCTAGTTTGGTCTATCTCACAATTTGCTAGGATTGTTTTTGAATACCACAAGCATGGCCAAAATGCCATCACCGTATTTCTGAAGAGAAGGGCATACAGCCTACAGTGTGGGGAGCATTGAACAGAATACTTGAGGTGGAAACTAATCATTTCTGAATGCCTGGGCCCTTTCAATGAGGGACTGGCTACACAGAGATCCCGAAGTGTAAAAATTGCCCAGATTTGGGTTTTTGTTTTTTTGTCCGTAATTAGAGAAACCTGCCGCAAACAGAAATACAAAAGCATACCATGAAACAGTTTAACTTTGTTCTCACTCAGTGGCCAAGTCACAGGCACAATATTGATATGCACTGATTAACTTCGAATAGTTCAATAAAAATTAGTATTTAGCCAACTGAATTATTCTGAAGAACTGACTCAGTTTTCAGTTCTGATTCTGAGTTTAACACAGTATCTTTCATCTTCAATTTCAACATGTCCTGAATACCTAGCATTAAGTGCACTTAATTAGGCATTGGTTATGGCTTAGGCATATGGCCCCCAAAATATCAGGATTGTTCTGGAATTTATTTTTATTTTTTTAAAGATTTTATTTATTTATTTGACAGAGATCACAAGTCAGAGAGGCAGGCAGAGAGAGAGAGAGAGGAGGAAGCAGGCTCCCCGCTGAGCAGAGAGCCTGATATGGGGCTCAATCCCAGGACTCTGGGATGATCCCTGAGCCAAAGGCAGAGGCTTTAACCCACTGAGCCACCCAGGCGCCCTGTTCTGGAATTTATATATGTTCCCAGAATTCCAGGAATGTAGTGGTTTGGCAGCAGCCAAAAATATATTATCTTTTGTATCTAAGGGGTTTACGAAAGGCCTTGTCATTTGATAAGGACACAAGACTGTGACAACTGTCTTGAATCTGTATGAGCACGGTAGCAGATGTGTTTACTTTGGCTAGGAGAGTTTGTTTCCCATTTAATTGCTACCTCACAAATGCTGAGCTTTGGGGACAAAGGCGTGATAATTAGATACAACCTGAGCTTTGCACTTCAAGGAAGCAATAGAAACAGTAAGTTGTTGGGAGTCTGTGTGGTTCAGTCTGTTCATTGTCTGCCTTCAGCTCAGGTCTTGATTCCAGAGTTCTGGGATTGTGTTGGGCTCCCTGCTCTGGTCTGCTTCTCCCTCTTCCCTTACCTCCCCTACTATCCCCCACCCCCTTGCTGGAGCTCACTCTCTCTCGAAAAAATAAATAAAATCTCTCTTTAAAAAAAAAAAAAAAGAAATTCTGTGGACTTATATTTTTGAATAACTTCTGAAATCATGACTTCATTTATAGTTAATAGTTTTCAGATTGTTCAAACTCCCTCGTTCCCTCTGGCCCTGGGGAATTCCCAGTGAGGAGTTTGTGATCTCCCAATTCCTATCTGCAGTTAGATGCTGAATACCTGTACTTTGCCACACTGATTGCCGGTGATCTTTTTCTCCCAAATTTTCAAGATAGGAGTATAAGGTGTCTTGGGGTGTTCTATTCTGTGTGCTATTGGGAATCTGAAAAGTATGTTTCTCAGGGTTTTAGTTCGCTTAAATTCTTGAACGGACGAGGTTAATAAATCTATTCAGTAAGTTTCCTCCACCTAGAAATTTAAATCAAATTAAATTTCTATCTCTGCATCAGCTTTTTTTTTTTTTTTTCAATATTCCATTAATTGGTAATGGCTAAAGGCCTGGGTATAAAGAAAAGCCACAATATTATAATAATTTCCTTCAGTCAAATCCTACAGTGAACCAGGCATGAAAAATTCATGGCTCAGACTCTCTTGATCAATGATGGAGTGGAAACCACTGAGCATAATAACTTCGCCTTCTCTGGAGGCCGTAGCACTGTGAGGACATGCACATGGTGGCATTTTAATATCTAGGCTACAACCGATTCTAGGTGGCCCATCTCTGACAAGTTAGACTCTCCTTTACCGTGTTTAAACAAACTTGAGATTCCTTGCTGTAAGCCCTGTTTGTCAGTCTAGTCAAATAGTTCACGGTGGTTTGGTTGAAGATTTTAGCCTGTGTGCTGTCTACTGGTTGTTGAGCTGTAGAATTTATATTTCTCCCTTCTGTCCTCATATATTTTTTAAGGCTTTAGTCCTCTTTCCTAGATATTACCTAACACTGTGGACTGTAGTAATTTTCCATGCCTGCATGGTGGACATGGTTTAGCCTTTATTAAGTATGAGTCAGAAGGTTAAATTGCCAACCAGTTTCTTCTCTTAACCCGTACTGAGGGGTTTCCAAAATGTACAGAATGATCCATTGGGACGGTAGGAAGAGGACAATAAAACCTTGCTTTTAGTGTTTCTATCTTACTGTCATGGCATTTTATTTTTTATTTTTTTAATTTTTTTAAAGATTTTATTTATTTATTTGACACACAGAGAAATCACAAGTAGGCAGAGAGGCAGGCAGAGGGAGAGGGTGATGCAGGCTCCCTGCTGAGCAGAGAGCCCAATATGGGACTCGATCCTAGGACCCTGAGATCATGACCTGAGCTGAAGGCAGAGGCTCAACCCCCTGAGCCACCCAGGCGCCCCTGTCATGGCATTTTAAATTTTATATACAGTTTAAAACATATGATATGTAAATAATAGTATGTGTGTATAATTATAAAAAAATAAGGTGAATGGCCAACATACTCTCACTGATGGGAATGTGTGTTTAAAAATGTTTGAAGGCCGCTAATCTATCCTATTACCAGAATTACCTTTTCAAATAGAAATCTGGACTCAATACCTCCCAACTTAAAAGCCTTTAATTACTTCCTGTTGCTTACAGAATAAAAACCAGTCTACTTCGAATTATTTACAAGGACCCTCTCAAAGTCTAGTTAAGTCTATGCTTCTTAAGCTGTCAGTGGTAAGAGATCAGGGTTCCCCTGCACCCACAGTCTTCCAAGGACTGATATTTTTGTAATCAGTATTTTGTAATCAGTTATCAGAAAAAGGAATTGTTAGAAAAATGAAATTAAAAAAAGTGAAGGTTTTATTACTAAGTTGGATAGATCAACATTACTCTGCCATATTACGTGGTTTCTAAATGCTTATTCTCAGTTTTGGGACTTATCTCTTTGTGAGCCAAGCATCAGTTTGCTGTCCACACTTGCAGAAAAACAAACGAACAAAACAAAAACAAAAAACCCACACACAAACACAAAAACAACACTGGTTTTTTTTTTTTTTTTTTGGTCCTATTTTCAGAGACCTTATACTAGGTCATTTAAAGCTAATTAATTTTCTCATAGAAATTCATGAGCTTTTATACCTGTGTATAGTAGTTCTCAAAATGTGGTCTCTGGGCTAGCAGTGTCAAGATCACATGGGAACTTGTTAGAAGTGCAGATTCTCTGGTTCACCTCAGACCTGAAGAATCAAACTCCGGGAGTGGGCCCTAACAACTTGTGTTTGCACAAGTCTTCCTGGTAATTCTGATGCATGCTAAAATTTGAGAACCACTGACCCAGGGTAGCTTTACATGTCATTCAAACTGTGACACTTAAAAATTTTTTAAAATTTTAAAGACAAACCATAAGAGACTCTTAATCTCACAAAACAAACTGAGGTTGCTGAGGGGAGCAGGGTAGGGAGAGGGTGGTTGGGTTATGGACACTGGGGAGGGTATGTGCTATGGTGAGTGCTGTGAAGTGTGTAAGCCTGATGATTCACAGACCTGTACCCCTGGGGCAAATAATAGATTCTATGTTAATAAAAATAATTAATAAAAAAAAGTAAAATATAACTAGAAGTTTGTACCTGTTCATCAGCTTTATCTGTTTCACCCATCCCTCTACCCACCTCCTTTCTAGCAATCATCAGTTCTCTGTATTTAGGAGGTTTTTTTTTTTTTTTTTTGACTACTCTTTGTTTTGTTTTTTAGATTCCACATACGAGTGAAGTCATACATTATTTGTCTGATTTGTTTCACTTAGCATGATACCCTGTAGGTCCATCCATGTTGTCACAGATGGCAAGGTCTCATTCTTTTTTATGGCTGAGTAATACCTGTTTTATATATATATATATATATATATATGCCACTTCTTTTCTATCCATTCATAACTGCAACAGTTTTGGGAGTGAAATGGAACAGCACTCATAATGATGCTGGGTAATCTGAAGTTGTTGTAGGCAAATGAGGGCAAATGACCACTCTCCTTTTATACCACATTCTTTCTCTTTTGTGAGAGAAGTTTCTGATATGTTCTCTTGCCAGTGTTCCAAACATCCCCACACAGATTTAGTCCATCTTGCTTTGTCATTTCACTTAGCCCATGGCCCACACCACTGCAATTGATGGTTATGCCTTAGAATATAATTATCCTTTTGTGTTGTCATTATCTTTGTATCTGCTTGCTCTCAGCCTTCTTAGGCCTTCTTAGGCCTTCTCAGCCATTATCTTTTTGCCTTTTTTAGTTTTTAAGTTACAAAATAAGTTACAAAATAAGACATGGTTTTAAAATAAAATTCAAACAGCACTAAAATCTGTAAAGTTAAAGTCTAATTTTTTTATCTCCTATCCCCATTTCTACTTTCTATAATTTTTTTAAATTAAAAATTTATTTATTTATTTTAGAGAGAGAGAGTGCACAAGAGTGGGTAGAGTCAGAGAAGCAGACTCCCCACTTAGCAGGGAGCCCAATGCGGGACTTGATCCCAGGATCCCAGGATCACGACCTGAGCGGAAGGCAGTCACTTAACCAGCGGAGCCACCCAGGTGCCCTACTTTCCTGAAGTTAATCACTGAAATTATCTTTCTCAATCTAGAAACCTACACACAAATACGTATTTTTTTCTTACAAAAAGCAAATAATGCACATACCCTGAAACTTGCTCTTTTCCCTATTCAGTTGTGTGTGTTAGATAATGTCCTTGTGTTAACATAGAGGATTGAATTGTCAAAGCATTCTCATGTGAATGAGATCCAACCTCACCAAACCATACTCATGATTCAGCAGTTACAGGCAAGAGTTACAGGGACAGACATTCCCCGCTAGAGAAGTATCCGGCCAGTAGGCATTCCGAAAAATGGCACTTTTCTTCATTGGACATTATCGAAGCACTTAAAATAACTAGTTACGTGTAGACTGACATTAAATCATTTATAAATCTATTTCTGACAGGCTTTAACCACAATTTTTAATTTGCTTACGGGAGTAAAATTCAACCTTAGGACACATTTTTGTTTTGGGTTACTAGATAGGTTCTCAACAATATATATAGAAATGTTTTTCTCGGGGCACCTGGGTGGCTCAGTGGGTTAAAGCCTCAGCCTTTGGCTCGGGTCATGATCCCGGGGTCCTGGGATGGAGCCTGAATCCGGCTCTCTGCTCAGCAGGGAGCCTGCTTCCCCCTTTCTCTGCCTGCCTCTCTGCCTATTTGTGATCTCTGTCTGTAAATAAATAAATAAATAATCTTGAAAAAAAAATGTTTTTCTCAAAGGAAACCTTTTGTGTTTAGGGAATCCTGAGTTTTATACTCCATTAGTTACACAAATAGAAAATGTCTGTGTATCTTCTAGCTATGATCCGTAAATCCATCCATTTTCAGATTATTTACAAAAAGCACTTAAGACATTTCTTGACATTTAAAAATGAGGGGCTATTATCTATCAAAAACCTTTAAGGTGTTTGCAAGGGGTTCTGGTTATCAAGCAGGGAATCCTTCCCTGAAGGAGGGAGCCACAGGCTTACCGTTAACCCTCCCCTTCTCATTTCAGTGGATTCAGACCTACTTTATTATTAGAATGCCTGATTGCTTTTGCCAGATTAATTTTTCCTGGAGTTTTGTTCATAACAATGAAGTAAATATCTTGTACAATACATCTGTGTGCCCTTTTACAAGTATTTCTTTTAGGGAGACCCTCAGAAGTAGCTCTTCTGGGTAAAAGAGAATGCAAGTTTAATGTATTGATAGCTATTGCTAAAGTTGCTCTCCTAAAAGATTGTGCAAATTTATATTCCCACTTGTTTTTTCATGACCTCTAGAATACGTGCTATTATTAATTTTAAAAAATTGCTAGTCTGAGAGTAAAAAAATTGCATCTCCTAGTTTTAGCTTGTATTTTTTCTTTCAGAGAGGTTGATCTATTAATGACCATAGACAGAGCTGCTCTTGTCAATCCTCTTGGACCTTAGGCTACTATAGAAAAGGATAGTGCCTTTGTAACAGTCTTTTGTTACTGTTACCTGTCAATGGGTGATTGTAAAGGTTGCACAGTTGAGATGCTGAGCTCATCAGTAGCGGTTCTGTCTATTCAGTTCAGTGAACATTTGGATGGAATACATGTACCTTTTATCAATGCAGATGGCATCCCTTACTGGGTTTTAATACCCTTTCCTACTTAGTGACCTTGAACTAGAAGATGAAGACCTCATTCAGCAACTGTATTCAGAGTTGATGTAAGATAATTTTCACTGTATAGTACTCCTGTTTCTTTGATGGTTCACTACAACCTAGTGTACCATTAGTAGTATAAATGACCACTGTGAAAGTGCCGGTTTGGTCCTCGCAGAGGGTTTGCTGGAATTTTGAGTTGTGATCACATTACATTTTATGCTAGTTTGAACAAATCACTGGAATTAAAAATACAGATAATGCCAATATGTTGGGTGGTTACCTTTTGGAGACTCAGATGACTAGTAGGAATCTGGGACCGTCTGTGCTGCTTGGGTTTTTTTTCCCCTAATCTCTCTAAAATCTTCTTCGCCTCTTAACGTATATGCTCTTTCCCAGCTCAGGATCCCTTTTTTTTTTTTACAAAATCAACTTTCGTAAAGTATAATTTGTAATTTGTGTACAAAAAATACTGATTTAAAATATGTAAGTATGAATTTAGACAAATATATACATCTGTGTAAACAGAGTATTCCATTCAAACCTAAGAACATTTCCATCACCCCAAAAACTCCTTCACATCCTTTCCTAGTTAGCTCCTCTCTACCCTGCCCAGGTAAACTAATCTATAACTATAGATTGAACTTCATGTGGATGGAATCATACAGTCTGTAACCTTTTTTTGTTTGGTTTCTTTCCCACAACGTAGTATTTTTGAGATGGATCCGTGTTGAGTATTTGTAGTTGTTTTTCGCTGTCATTCCTGAGCGTTCTGTTTACATTCTATGAATAAAAAAGCTCATGCATAGGTCTTGTGAGTTTGTATTTTCACTTTTCTTCGTAAGGATGTAGGAGTGGAAGTGCGATTCATACGGCAAGTGTATTTTTAACTCTGTAAGAAACTACCAAACAAGTTTTCAAGGCGCATGTGCCATTTCACGTTTCTACTAATGATGTTGAGAGTTCCCGTTGCTTCATGTTTTCGACAACACTCAGCAAATTGTGTGTTTATCTTTCTAGTTTGAGGCAACCTGGTGGGTTACTCTAGTTTTAATTTGAATTTGAGTGAAGCCTTTTGATGAAGTATGTTCTTGAGATTTTCTATAATTTTTTTTACAGAATTATAGACGAGTATACACTATTGGAAAATCATCTTTTGTGTTTTAA
>ML104757.1:0-12824 GCA_003697995.1 Taxidea taxus jeffersonii | reverse complement strand
CTCAAAATGCCTGAAAATCCCGCTCCAGGTATACTAGATATGTACTTCTATCAGTAAATTTATTACTGATTCAAAAATGGAAGGTACAATGGGATTAACTTGTACTCTGATTATCCTTCTTCAAACAAGATAAACTGCAGGTCCTACAAGTTCTTGATCGCCTTAAAATGAAACTGCAGGAGAAGGGAGACACGTCACAAAATGAGAAGCTCTCTCTGTTTTATGAGACACTAAAGAGCCCTCTCTTCAATCAGATACTCACACTTCAGCAGTCCATCAGGCAACTGAAAGGGCAAGTAAGTTACTCATCGGGGTTTTACATGTTGGTATATTCAAACCAGCAAAGGAACATGGAAGGAGACAGACGGACAAACTCTAAGTGCACTTAATTCAGCAAGAAGACTGTACTGGGACTTGTGAACTGTAGGTAGCACTGGCATGGATGGTTTAGGAATATTTATGGGGGTTTCCTGCCTAGCCCACTCTGTAGAGTATGTGACTGTTTATGTTAGGATCTTGAGTTCAAGCCCCATGTTGGACATAAAGCCTACTTAAAATGTTTATGATAAATTTTGTGTTTGGTTTTGGAATATAAATTGTACTTATTTAAGTAGGCAGGGCTCAGTCGCAGGACCCTGGGATCGTTACCTGAGCCAAAGGCAGACACTTAACACTGAGCCACCCAGGCACCCCAAGATTTACTTATTTTAGAGAGAGAGCACATGAGCTGGGAGAAGTCAGAGGGAGAAGGAGAGGGAGAGAGTCTCAAGCAGACTCTGTGATCTCACAACCCCGAGATCTTGATCGGAGCCAAAACCAAAAGTCAGACACTCAGTGGACTGAGCCCCAGGAAGCAATACATTTTAACCTATTAAATATTCTGTGTAATACTAAATGAAACGATTTGTAGCCTAACAAACACACAGATTCACATATCTGTGTCTTATTTTTCTCATGTCTAAATATTAATTTGCAAATTATACATGTAATGGGTAAAATGGAATATTTAATAAGTAGAAATAATTTATTTTCTATAGGTTTCTGCTAATGATTCTCTTCTGTTTTTCTCTTCAACAGCTCAGCCATATACCCTCAGATTGTTCAGCCAACTTTGATTTTTCTAGGAAAGGTTTATTAGTGTTTACAGATGGTGCCATTCCTAATGGGAATGCCCAAAGACCCTCTAATAACTTGACTGTCTCTGGGTTATTTCCTTGGACTCCTAAGTTGGCAAATGAAGACTTTAACTCAGTAATTCAACAGATGGCTCAGGTAAAGTTATATCTTGTCATGGGACTATTTAGCTATATTTCTCCTGTTATAGGTTAAAAAAGAAAACAATATTCCCTCTTTAAAAAGAAGAATACTCTTTTTGCCTTAAAATTTGCTACTCTGTGTGGTTTGCTTACATTTTTATTTTGTTAGGAGAGATTGATACTATTTCTAACCTGTGTATTAGAAATTTATTTGCTTAAAATTACTCAAGGAAAATATCTGTATGTGGGAAGGAGTTTTTAGATAATTACTCCAATTTGACACATATCTGGACTTGAAAGATTATGATTTTGATCACAGGAAAATTGATGTCTACAAGAAGTGATAGAATTTCCTTTGAAACTTTTAAATTTTTTATCAAAACAGAATTAATGGGAGTTAGAGTTAATATGATTTGGGAAATCTCAGGAAACATTTGAGAGAGTAATCCAGTTTTATCCCTAATACCTATTAAAAATTAAATAGACAGTTGAACTTTTGGATGTGTTAGTTTTGTGTTTGTTCAACTCATCTTCTAATAAGTGTCTTTAAAAAATGAAAGTTGAGTTTTAAGATAAAAAAGAATATGTTTAAGGTATAATATTTAAATAATCTATACTAATTCCTTTTTTGACTTTATAAGTCTATCCTCTTAACTTGACTAATAATTATTTTTCTGTGATGCTTTTGTTTTGTGATTACATTTATGAAGTTCTCATGTCATAAATGCAGTTATTTTAAAGCAATCAAATATTTGTTCATTACACATATAGCCCATTTGAATGGTGGCCTTTCTGTAATCTTTTGAATGAACCTAATAAAATGGAATATTAATTCATCACAATAAAATTAAAAACAGGACCCTAACAAATGCAGCTGGTTCTAACTTAGGCTGAACACTAGCATATTTTTGATATCTATTTTGCTTTCTTCATTTAAAAATGTTTTTTGCATGAAGAGAATTTAGAGAAATGCAGTGTAAAAAGTAATTTAGAACTTACTTTGGAAAAAGTTGTTTTTCTCAGGAATTTTCACCCAGTTTGGGCTTCATCTCATAATGTGAATGAAGTGTGAAAATTCCTCTCTGATTCCCTGAGGTTGCAGAACACTGCACACTCCCTCTTACGTCCTACTGAAAATAATCAAGTGAGAGGATTTCCAGAAATAATTTATTGCTGAAATGCTAAGTTTTTTGGATAGAGATGACTTAGGAGAAGCTGTTTTTTGTGTTGCTCACAAAAATAGCAATTTCAGTTCTTTAGAAAGGGTATGGTTGGGTAGATGTGCTTCATTGACTTTTTTTTTTTATCCCCCTTCATTAGGGCCGGCAAATTGAATATATCGATATAGAACGGCCTTCATCCGGAGGCCTTGGATTCAGTGTGGTGGCCCTGAGAAGTCACAGTCTGGGACAAGTTGATATTTTTGTGAAGGAAGTACAGCCGGGGAGTGTAGTAGACAGGTGAGGGGGATGTTTCCTTTTGCGTTTTGCTAATCTTTTCTTTGACAGTTCTGAAAACACTATTCTGAAGAGAGTAAGAAACTAGTAGTTAAAGCAGTTAACCGTAGCAGCTAACATGTTCCCTTTCCACATACATTTGTCAGGCCTTGAGCAGATATTCCTACATGTACATGTGGTGGTCATCTAGCTAGTAGTGCCATTACCCTGTTCCGAAGGTGAGAAGGCTGAGTTCAGAGAGGTCAGGTGCTTTGCCTGTAGTCACAGAGCTGTTGATGCTGAAACTGTGAGCCGTGATACAATTTCAGGACAGTGTGATGGTCAAGCTAGTGTGCTTTCTGTTCTGCCAAACTGTCCCACAGTCGGACGTAGTATCTCAGCTACGTCTGATCAGTAGCATGGAAATACTGAAATTCGCATTCTGCATGTTGTGTGGCTTATTAAACTTAAGATTATAATAACTGTTTTGGTGCTCATATCACACTGCTCATTATTTCTCTTGTCAGTTAAAAGCCTCCTCAAATCTGTGTGATTCCCCCCTGTTGCACTGAGCCCTTGTTTTCGCATTTTAAGGGTATGTTCAGGCCTTATATTCTTTTTCTATTTGATTTCAGGTCTTTTGTTTATTACTCATTTAACAGGCACACTTCATTACATGGCTGCTGCCTATTAAAACAATAGCAGCGGTAGTGGTTCTATTATTTAAAAAAAAAAAACTCTCAGCCAATAATAAATATTTGAATTCACATTCTCCATTCATGGTGGATCAGTTCTAGGCTCCGCACCTGAAAATTCAGAAATAATGGGTTTCCATGACTTTTGCAACTTTTATTCTGCCATTTCATGCAGCATTTCTTCAAGTATGTTCTGAGGAATCTTAGCAGTGATCAGATGTATTTATGAAATTCTGTTCCTGGAGATTGGGTATACATAGTTAGGATAACCACATGGTTTATTACCCATGTTGGGAGGGTTTGGGGACTGAGGGGGGTTCTGTTAATGACCCTGAAATAGCAGGTATAGAGTAGGGCTATTCTGGCAAACCTAGACAACCTAGGTGAGCCCAGACTTAGGGTCACTTACCTTTAGTTTACTTGAGGCTATTCTGTCCCTTGACAAAAAGCCTATTTAACTTTTGTTGGCCCAACTTTCCTTCCTTCTTTTTTTTTTTAAGATTTTATTTATTTATTTGACAGACAGAGATCACAAGTAGGCAGAGAGGCAGGCAGAGAGAGAGGAGGAAGCAGGCTCCCTGCTCAGCAGAGAGCCCGATGCGGGGCTCGATTCCAGGACCCTGGGGTCATGACCTGAGCCGAAGGCAGAGGCTTTAACCCACTGAGCCACCCAGGTGCCCCTCCTTCCTATTTTTTTTTTAACTTAAAAATTATTATTGGTATACAGTTCACATACCATAAATGTCACCATTTTAAAGTGTATAATTCAGTAGTTTTTAGCATATCTTCAATGTTGTGCAATCTTTTTGTGGTCAGTCCTTATGTCTGAGGTATTCTATAACTAAGTCTGTAGTTACAGATTGAGGTGAGCATTTTCAGAAAGAGAAGTCTGATATGTTAGTGTGTAAAGAGCCTTGGCCACAGCTAAGCAGTCAGGTGGCTTCCCAGAGACAGCAGTGCTTAAAGGGAAATTGAGACAATGGAGTCTGCAAAGAGCAGAAGGTGTCAGAGGAATAAAGAGACTGTCTGAAGCAGTAGTCCTATGGGGAGAAGGAACATAGCTCCTATTCTTGGAGTGAGGCTGATACTTACTTGCTGTGGGAGCTTAGTGCAAGAGAAAGAACTGGAAACAGGTGGAATCAGTCATGCTTGACCTTCTAGATCATGTTAAAGGTTGTCATGATCAGTTCTTCTTTTCTCCTGAGGACTTTCCACATAGAACTGTGTTATTTTAGGAGCTTACCCAAGACCCATTGGCTCTCAGAGTAATAGAATCCATTATTTTTGAAAGTTGCAATAGAGAGACAAGAAGTTGTCTCCCCTTAAATGAAAAATATAAATTCAATATATATAAATAGCATGTGGGAGTTAAATTACAAATAATAGTAGCAGTAAAACTAATTCTGTTCAACTTTAGAATGCATCAAAATCATATTTTCCAGGAGATTTCTCTTCTCTACCATTTGTTTATCTGGGGTTGAGGTTATATTCCCTGAGCAGATACTAACGGGAAGGAAACGTAGTGACCTGGTAGTCTATTGGGTAGAGGGGGGGAAGGTAGATTAAAATAGATTGATTTTCAGAAAATAGAAGATTTGAACGTGAGTAAATTAAGAACTTATACAAAATGAGTTACATCAGGGTTGAAAAGATTCAAGAACATGTCATTCATTTGGGATTAATTAAGAAGTTTTCTTTAATGAACAAGCTGTGAATAGGAATTTAGATAAAGAAGTCAGAGAAAAAAGGACATTGGAGGTGGAAAAAGGAAGTAATTTCTAGTATCATCCATAGTGGTTACATTTAAAAAGAAATGTAGGACTCAGGAGAGGTTCACAAGCAACATTCTCAATTTATAAAATGTATACTTCAAAGTTATAAAAGTAATACATACATATAATAGAAAATTGCAAAATATAGAAACATAATAAGCGAACTCTGGGACTTTGACTACCCTAAGATAACTAGGAAATACTTTAGAATGTTTTCTTTTTATAAAAACAAGGTCATGGAGCATATACAATTTTCTATCCTTAGCTCAACATAATAAGTCTTTCCTAATATTAAAAAAAGTTGTATAAGCAACATTTTTATTTTTTATTTTTTTCCTAAAGAGATAGAAAGCACAAGAGCAAATGAGGGAGTGGGAGGAGGGAGAGAGAGAGAGAGGGAGAGAGAAAATCCCAAACAGGCTTCATGCTCATTTCAAGTCCAATGTGGGGCTCAATCCTATGACCCTGAGATCATGATTTGAGCTGAAATCAAGTATCCGACACTCAACTGACTGAGCCACCAGGTACCCCAGGATGTATATGCAACATTTTTATTTTTATTTTTTTTTCAAGATTTTATTTATTTGTCAGGGAGCTAATGTGCGCATGTGCACATGAGTTGGGGGAGGGGAGGGAGAAACAGGCTCCCCGCTGAGCTAGGAACCTGATGTGGGACTCGATCCCGGGACCCTGGGATCATGACCTGAGCGGAAGGCAGATGCTTAACCAACTTAGCTACCCAGGTGTCCCTAAGCAGCATTTTTAATGGTACCTGATTTATTAGGAGAGACACCCATGATTTTGACATAAAAAAATAGATATTTTCACAACTAACTTGCTAGTTTCAAAAGAGAATCTAAAACACAAGTGTCTATCCTCAGAAAACTTACAAGTTAGTAGGATTTAACTAGCTCTGTTGACAGCGTATTTGGTATGAATGAATATTCAGTGAGTGGTGAATGAGTGGGTCAGATCCCCGTGATAATGAGGTAAGTGATGGGGAGGGTGGGAGAGAGATTGACACTTAGAGGGATCGCAGCAGGTAGATTGATTTTTCTGGGCAGAATCAAAGGGCATCAGAGATGGAGGAAACAGTCTACACAAGAGAGGGAAATGTCAAACATGTTTGAGTGGGAAAGAGTAGATCAGAATAGTTGGAAAAAGGGTTTATGTGGGGAGGAAGCCCAGCTGGAAAGAGTACTTGGGGAGCACATGCACAGGCCTTTGAATACCAGCCAAGTTTACCCTGTGTCCTTGAGCTCAGAACTTATCAAATTCTGGGGACACCCAGCTGGCTCAGTAGGTAGAGCATGCAACTCTTGATCTGGGGCCTGTAAGTTTGAGCTCCATGTTGGGTGTAGATTACTTAGTAAATATTACTTAGTAAATTTTAAAGATTTTTTATTTATTTGACAGACAGAAATCACAAGTAGGCAGAGAGGCAGGCAGAGAGAGGGCAGGGGGAGGCAGGCTCCCTGCCGAGCAGAGAGCCCTATTCAGGGCTCAATCCCAGGACCCTGGGATCATGACCTGAGCCTAAGGCAGAGGCTTTAACCCACTGAGCCACCTAGGTGCCTCTACTTAGTAAATTTTAAAGTAAAGTCTTTAAAAATAATTTTAAAAAGTTGCCAGGGGCACCTGGGTGGCTGAGTCTGTTAAGCATCAACCTCTTGGTTTTGGCTCAAGTCAGGATCTCAAGTCAGGGTCATGGGATTGAGCCTTTCGTCAGCCTCCATGCTCAGCAGGGAATCTGCCAGAGATCTCCCTTTCCCTCTGTCTTTCCCCCAGTTCTCACTCTGTCTCTAAAATAAATAAATCTTAAAAAAAAAAAAAAGTTACCAAATTCTGATCCACGATAAAATTTCGCTGAATCTGCTGTGACCTAAGAAAAATAAGGGCAATATAATGGAGTTCTCATAATTCTGAATTTATGAATTAGATTAATGAATTAGATAAACCCCTTCTCAGGGGGATTTTGTATTTTGAAGGTTAATATTCATTTATGAAACTATGATGACGAGTGTGTTCTCTTTCCTTTGGCTCTCTCCTTATTGGTCAGTAATCACAGAGAATCATTATACATATTCAAGTTGGGTGATACCAGCATAAAGAGAGCCTAGCAAAATGAACCTTGAGAAATTTTGAAAGTTTGGTTTTAGGCATTAGATGAGGATCTGCCTTAGATGGTTGACATGGGGAATGGAAGAAGATGGATGGATGTGACAGAGATAAAGAGGGGTAAAAAGGAATTGAAAGGATGATGTTGGAGAAATGGGAAGAGAAAGGGTGTCAGGGAGATAATGAAGTCAAATACATAAACCAGAATAAATCTTAAAGTGTTCGGAGTCAGCTAAGATAAGATGCTACACTTGTCCAAGCTTTAATTTCTTGCCTGTAAAATGTAAGTGCTTTTTAAAGCTGAGTGCGGAGCCCCCGACACAGGGCTCAACCTGCTGGGCTCCATCTTAGGACCCTGAGACCATGACCTGAGCTGACTGAGGCCCCCAGGTTCCCCTGTAACTAAGTAAGAGGTGGTTGTGAGGATTAAATGAGATAATGCCTAAAAAGCATCTAGCACAGTTTGTAGCTCCTAACAAGTGCTCAGTAAATAGTAACTATAATAGTGGGGTTTTTTCCTTAAGGTTTTACTAATTTCTTTTAAAAACAGTTACTCTCGGGACACCTGGGTGGCTCAGTTGGTTAAGTGACTGCCTTCGGCTCGGGTCATGATCCTCAAGTCTCAGGATTGAGTCCCGAATCGGGCTTCCAGCTACATGGGGAGTCTGCTTCTTCCTCTGACCTCCCCTCTCATGCTCTCTCTCACTCTTTCTCGCTCAAATAAATAAGTAAAATCTGAAAAAAAAACAAAACCCAGTTATTATTATTATTTTTTTTTTTACCTTGGTTAGCAGTTGGGCGGTTGGGGACTGGGTCAGAGAGAAGGGCTTAAATACAGATTTAGAAGTAACATCTGTTGATTTTCAAGGAGAGTTTGGCCTGATAGTTGACAGATGTCAGAGAAGCAAAGGCTGATGGAGACAGGATGACTCTGCTGGAGAGAAGGTTATCAGTGAATTTGAGGATACAGTTGCCCCATTGTGGTATATGCTGAAGTCAGGTTGGAAGGGGTTCAGAAGTATAGGGTTTATGCAGTAATGGGGGCAGTGTTCTTATTCACAAAACCGTAGCTGTGGGGCCCCACACATTGCTTTTGGTTATTTTTGTAGCCAAATGGTTTTGTGTGTGTGTGTATACACATGCACGGGCATGTGTGCATGCACACGTTTAGGGGCGCACTACTTAATCGGTTAATTAGCTAATAAGTGCTTTGATGAGAAGCACTCTGAAGAGCTCTGTTATGTAATTATTTGAATAACTGTCCTAAGTGAAGTAGTACCATAAGAAATAAACGGCTTCACTTGAATAATAGATTTTTTAAAAAAGATGCTATTATATCATTTATAACAGAATTTTCTAATTCTATCAAGGGATCAAAGATTAAGGGAAAATGACCAGATACTGGCTATTAACGACACACCACTGGATCAGAACATTTCCCATCAGCAAGCGATTGCGTTATTACAACAAACCACTGGATCTCTGCGTCTGGTTGTGGCCAGGGAACTGGCCCACACAAAAAGCAGTGCCTCTGCCAGCCTAACTGATCCCGCGCTGCCTGAAACAGTGAGTTGCAAATTTGGAAAAATAACCTAATTTTGAATTAATGCTACTGATCTTAGGAAGTATAAAGATATTTGGAAGGTGTTCTTTTACTTGTCATACTTTAGGAAAGATGATCACATCTCTAAATACAGCATTAGCATAATAAATAAGATATTTCACAAAAGATTCTGTTTTGTTTTTTCAGTGTCCTGTGGTTCTCCTTAATTAAGGTTATTATTTAATGTAGAAGGTGAATTGTATTATGCCTAACTTCTTTGGTGATGGAAAGAGTCTTGTGTTCCTTGGAGATGTAGGCAGTTCCTTAATTAAGCTGAGAGTTTTTATTAGAGATTTACTGTTGAGTCTCTTAAGTAAGATTTAGTTATTTATTTCAAAAACATTATTTTTGTAAACGATACTGGGTGTTTATGGCTAGGTTGTTGACACTGTAAAATTATAGAAGTTTGCCTTTTCATGTAAATGTGTATACTGAGCAGTTTAAAAGAATAAAAGCATATGTCTCTTTTGGGAATCTTTCAACTTGGTTTACAACGTTTTACAGATTTTGGCCTCCATCTTCAGAATGCAAGCTAATAAATCTTATTTTCTTATAACCCTAAGTGCTGGCTGAATAATTTTCATTCATTGGGGTGAAAGAAACAATAGACCATCTGGGTATAGCACAAGATCACAACACAAATTAACGTATAGACATTTTCCCTGTTGTAATCAGTGATATTTATACAGCACAATTTACATAATAAATACAATGAACCAAGTGGGAAAATGCTTTGCATGGTGGTTAAGAACAGGGGCTCTGGAGCCAGGCTAAGGTGGATTCAAGTCCAGTTCTTCCACTTCCTAGTTGTGTCATATCAGGAAGTTTCCTTGATTCCTCCACTCCTCAGTTTCTTCTGCTTTTCCTTGAAACTAATAACCACATGCATGGTTTAATATGCGGATTAAATGAGAATGCATGTGAAGAGCTTAAGCACAGTGCCTGGTGCAGAACATACACTCTATGAATATTAGCTGTGATCATTAATTCAGGCATATTTTAGCAAATCTTGTTACTTCCCAGGTACTAGATACTGTTTCAGACCTGGATTTATTATATATCCTAATATCCCTGGTTATTTAACCTTACAGCTTAGTATAATATTTTAACCTTCCAACTCAGTATAATAGTAAAACCAGTAAATATATCCTATTGAGCTTGAGATGGAGAATTTTGTTCTGTGGTTAGTTTATGTGAATTTAATGTACATTTCCTTTCTTTCTTCCTTCCTTTCTTTTTTTTTTTTTTAAGATTTATTTATTTTGGAAAGAGAGCGGGTGGGGAGGAGGGCCGCAGGGAGAGAAAAAGAATCTTAAGCAGAGTCCCTGCTGAGCACGGAATCAGAAGCTTGATCTCACCATCCTGAGATCATGACCTGAGCTGAAATCAAGAGTTGGATGCTTAACCAACTGAGCCACCTAGGCGCCCCAATGCACGTTCCTGGTGGAAGCCTACTAGTTAGAGGGAAAAGGCTTAACATCTCTCAGTCTGATTCATACAGTCCTATTGCTCATGTCTTTAGTGGGGCCTGCCTTTCCTCTCCCACATAAGAGCCTACTTAATTAGTCTCTTTACCTCATGTCCTCAGCATTTCATCCTTCATATTGCTGCCAGATTAATCTTACTAAACCACTGCTTTGTTCATGTCCTTCCTTCCTTCCTTTTTTTTTTTCTTAAAGATTTTATTTGTCAGAGAGAGAGCACGTGAGCACAAGCAGGGGGAGTGACAGGCAGAGGGAGAAGCAGACTCTCTGCTGAGCAGGGATCCCAATGAGGGGCTGGATCCCAGGACCCTAGGATCATGACCTGAGCCAATTGAGCCACCCAGGCATCCCTATCCTTCCTTTTTAAAACCTTCAGTTATTCCTTTGCTGATCCAGTTAAGTAAATCCTATCTTTTTTTTTTTTTAAGACTTTATTTATTTAACAGAGACAGCAAGAGGGAACGCAAGCAGGTGGAGTGGGAGAAGGAGAAGCAGGCTTCCCACTGAGCAGGGAGCATGACATGGGGCTTGATCCCAGGATCCTGGGTCCACAACCCAAGCCTAAGGCAGACACCCAATGACTGAGCCACCCAGGTGTCTCTAAATCCAATCTTTTGACCATATCTTGGCCCAATCTGTTATTTGGTCCCGCTTTGCTCTTACATTTCCCTTTTGCTTGGATATGTGTTTTTATTTTTTTCTCCCTGTAGTGCAGATTAACATGAGACTTTTTCCTCAAAGCTTTCCATAACTCTTTGCTGGATTTGACCTCTTATCTCTATCCCCACCACCATCCTTTATAATATTTTGAGATTCTCTTTCAATTCAGGTAAACACATATTTATTTATTCCTCCTGTGTGTTGGGCATTGTGCTAGATATTGAATACAGACTGGAGAATGAGGCAGCAAGTCTCTATCCTCTTTGAGCTATATGTCTTATGATTCAGTATTCTTGTCTCATTTTAATTATTTGTGTTTTAGATTATCTTTCTATTGGATTATACGATTCTCAGGGGTGAGGGCCATCTAATCATCTTTATATATCTCCTAGCCTCTAGAAAGTTGCCCTGATTACTTGTAGGCATATTCAATTTGTGGTATATCTTTTAGTTTAGTAATTATTGTATTGGAAAGCTAAGTATCTGTGTTTCACTAACATGTTGGCTTTTGTTTGCCATTGATTTGTAGGTTCATTGGGGGCATATTGAAGATGTTGAGCTCATTAATGATGGCTCTGGATTAGGTTTTGGAATAGTTGGAGGAAAATCAAGTGGTGTGGTTGTGAGGACTATCGTTCCTGGAGGATTAGCAGATCAAGTAAGTTGACTTGTTCTCATTTTGATGTCATACAGTTTAAATTGTATGCGTTGAAGTGTAATTTCATAACATGAATTATTAGGGTATAGAATTCCATAACTAGAATTTATGTGTTGCTTAAAATTTTTTTTATTCCCATGAATGTTAACATATACTCACTTGGCTTTATTAGAAGCATCTCCTAAGTCAACTTTTTTTTTCTTGGCTTGTGGTTGACAGTCTTCTTGATTCCATCAGAGGACAATATTTTTTGTTGAAGAGGTGTTAATAAATACTGTATTTTGAATATCTGTATTCTCTTCCAGTGTATCCTTCAAGCACGTAAATACTAAACTTCGAAGGTACAGTGATTATAAACATTTGTCCCAATATTGTATGTGGTAAATTTCACTTGAATTACAGTTTTCTGGCATTATAAGTCAAATGACTACAGTTCATTATTTAGTAGTGTTTAAACTGAAAGTGGGCTTTTTTTTTTTTTTTTAACCAGACTCCATGCCTAACATGGGGCTTGAATTTACAATCAAGAGTCACATGCTCCACTGACTGAGTCAGCCAGATGCCCCTGAAAGCAGGCCATTTTAAAACTTATGAACTATTTCTGCTTAGTTTTACATTGAAGAAAATGTTAAACATTGAATTTGGTTTTTAGGAAAGTAGTCCAGAAATTTAGTTATGATGCCGCTTAATAGTGAGGCCATAGTTATGTGAACTGTCCATGATAATCAGAATAGTATGTAAATTTCACTAATTGATGTTTAGTTACCTAAAAATATATCCCTTCTGATAAGCATAAGGAAAAATGGACTTGGAAATGCAGCTTTGAGGTAAATTCCTCAGCTCCTCATTTCTATTCAAGGTTCCATCTTACACAAACTGTGGAGCTGTTAATATTTCTGTTTTCAGCCTTCACTTGTATTTAGAGAAGCTGCTTTCCGAGTTTGCTTTGTGGGGCCCCCTGAAACTCTTGCAGGGGACCTGTGGGATTAAGACAAGGAAATGGCATCAAACCATGCTGGTGGTCATTGTGTTCTTCTCTACCATATGGCTGCAACAAAAGAGTAGTTTTAAGAAAGGGCAGCAAAAAATGATTATTTCTAGCAAATTTTGACATTTCAGTGCATGTCTTTTTTTTTTTTTTT
>ML104756.1:0-10028 GCA_003697995.1 Taxidea taxus jeffersonii | reverse complement strand
TACATGTCTTTGGACTTAGAAGGTTTAATTCCAGATTCCAGATGTGGGATCATAGATCTCAGGTATGCTTTCACATCCATTCCACTACAAAAGATACATCCATGAATACTTGCATTTCTTCACTTGAATACATTTTATTTGTACAAGGAACATGAAATAAACTTCTCCAAGGAACAAGGCAATAATAAAAATAGCTGCTACAACAGTGTTCTATATTAAGATCGAGTTAATTTTTATGAGCCAAAGTCTGCAAAAATTTCCACATTATTTAATGCCCTATCATGATTCATTTTTTAAGTACAACTGAATATACTTATATATGTTTATATATGCAACAGCTAATTTCTCTAGCTTTAATTAACTAAGTGCTCATATTTTCTTCTATTCATTCTCAATCCTTCTGCCACTAAAGGTAATCTAAGTCAAAATCACAAAGTGAGACACAGAATGAACTTACAAAGTCTTTGGCCTCTTTTTATGCGTTTTATCATCTAGAAGTGAGTGATCAGTTTCTTTCAATTCCTTTGCATTAGTAGAGAAGAACATTCCTGGCATTTTGTCTAGCCTTGGTGTGGAGATGGCTGCTGCTCGCATAGTCCTCATTCGACAAATATCTGCTCCCCAACGTCTCTGCTGCTTTATATAGTAAAGGCAAACGGGCTCTTGCTGTTCAAATGAGTCTGTTTATCAAGTGATGTTACCACAGACCCTGGAAGTTCCCTCTTTCTTGGTGTGTTATGACGTGGATCTTGAAAAAAAAGCAGCATACAGTGATGTCTTGTGGTTGAAACTCAACCAAGTGAGAATCGGTCACTTGATTAAAAAGAAAGAAAGAAAATTAAGCACACCGAGGCACACACACATATACCACATGTCTAAAGTATTAGCAGCATCAGCCTTCGGTTTGAGGGGATCCCTGTTTCTTCATGACGATTGCATAGTTCAGTAAAATATTTCATCTAGTGTATTTATTGTATCACACAGAAACGTTAGAGATGTATCCCCTCAGTGTTTTGAAGAGTCCTTGATTATAACATTCATTATTTGTTTATTTATTTATTTAAAGATTTTATCTGGGAGAGAGAGAGAGAGCAGGAGCAGGGGGAGGGGTAGAGGGAGAGGAAAAAACAGACTCCCTGCTGAGCAGAGAGCTTGATGTGAGCTTGATACCAGGACCCTGGAATCATGACCTGAGCCAAAGGCAAGCACTTAACCCGCTGAGCCACCCAGGTGCTCCTTATCACAATATTTTAAAGATTTCTTTATTCTTTCAGAAAGTAGTGTGAAGTAAACAAATACTTTGATTATTTGTGTATATATCTGATAGGAAGGAGAGTTATGAGAGGTCATCTTAACTTTTCCCCACTCCACCTCCCATCTCCTACTTCCATGGTGTGAAATTCCCATGTTAGTTTTTTCCAAGGTGTGTGCTAGACCTTCTGCTGGTGATACACAAGATAACTTTAAGGGACTCATGAATATTAGTATTTACTAGGAGTATAATTAACATAGCAAATTGTGATTTTTTTGTATATTACTGCTTAAGATAAGAATAAAGGAAAATTAAACAAAACTATAAATATATAAAAGTAGAGTTAACACAATAATATGATATAATATGTAAACATAATGATACTAAAGAATCACATAGTATCAAAAGAAAACTGCTCAAGGTAAAATGAGAGTATATGTGGATAGGCCAATAATGTGTACTTGTTAGGTGATCGTCTTCCAAATTTTGGCAGTATCTCTGGAGAGAGCCAATATAGCTTTAATTAAGATGAAGGATTTAGGGGGGCCCGGGTGCTCAGTCTTTAAGTGTCTGACTTTGGCTCAGATCATGATCCCAGAGTTCTGGAATCCAACCCCATACAGGGCTCCCTGCTCAGCGGGGAGCCTGGTTCTCCCTCTATAGTTCCCCCATGCTAATGTTCCCATTCTCACTATTTCTCTCTGTCATAAATAAATAAAATATTTTTTAAAACTAAGGATTTTTAAAACCACAATGAGATACCACCTCACACCAGTCAAAATGGCTAAAATTAAAAAGTCAGGAAATAACAGATACTGGTGAGACTGTGGAGGAAGGGGAACCCTCCTACACTGTTGGTGGGAATGCAAGCTGGTGCAGCCACTCTGGAAAACAGCATGGAGGTTCCTCAAAAGGTTAAAAATAGAGCTACCTTATGACCCAGCAATTGCACTTCTGGGTATTTGCCCCAAAGATACAAATGTAGTAGTCTGAAGGGGTACCTGTACCCCAATGTTTATAGCAGCAATCTTCACATAGCCAAACTATGGAAGGAACTCAGATCTCCATCAACAGATGAATGAATAAAAAAGATGTGGTATATATATATACATATATGTACATGTATATGTATATATATACATACAACACAATGGAATAATGTTCAGCCACCAAAAAAAAAAAAAAAAAAGAAATCTTGCCATTTGCAATGACATGGATGGAACTAGAGGTATTATGCTAAGCAAAATCAGAGAAAGACAATTATCATATGATCTCACATATGTGGAATTTAAGAAGCAAAACAGGGGATCATGAAAGAAGAGAGGAAAAAATAAAGCAAGATGAAATTAGAAAGGAAGACAAAGCATAAGAGACTCTTAATCATAGGAAAAAAAACAGGTTGTTTGAGGGGAGGGAAGTTGAGGATAGGGTAACTGGGTGATGGACATTAAGGTGGTTACATGATGTAATGAGCACTGGGTATTATATAAGACTGATGAATCACTGACCTCTACTTCTGAAACCAATAATACATTATATGTTGATTAATTGAATTTAAATGAAGAAAAAAGTTTACTGAAATCCAAAAAAAATAAGATTAAGGATTTAAAGAAAACAAACAAACAAAACACCCCCAAACAAAACTTAAATCCAACTACTTAGGTGACTTCTCACTGATGAAGGTAGAAGGGTTAGTGCAATGTAAGCTTTTATAGAGTTTATCTATAGAGTATTCAGTTTAACATAGACCCCCTTTGGTTTTTGTCCCTAAAAAGGCAAAACAAATTTTTTCCCTAAAATTTTGTCCCTAAAAAGGCAAAACAAATACAGGGAGGCTTCTCATGATATTATGTAAAGTTGACAAGAAAAAGAGAGTATTACTTTTCCTATCTTGATTCTATCATCAAGATGAAAAACTAATTGAAGAAATTAGATTTATAATATTTAAAAATTCACTTACTACACATTCATGAATATGTATATTATACTGTCTGTGCAAGCATCATTTGATGTTTGAATGATAACATGATGCAGAAAGAGATCTAAATGTACTATAATTTTTTATTTTTTTATTTGTCAGAGAGAGAGAGTGAGCGAGCACAGGCAGACAGAGTGGCAGGCAGAGGCAGAGGGAGAAGAAGGCTCCCTGCCGAGGAAGGAGCCCGATGTGGGACTCGATCCCAGGACACTGGGATCATGACCTGAGCTGAAGGCAGCCGCTTAACCAACTGAGCCACCCAGGTGTCCCCAGAAAGAGATCTAGTGAGATGGGCTAGCCACTTTGAAAGTGACCCAAACAAAACTGATGGGGCTTAAAAATGATGACAAAAGGGCCTTTGTTTGTATACGTCTTGTGGTTCAGTCTATATTTAGTTTCCTGTTAAAATCTTCACTATTGTTCATGTTGGTTTATCTGGTAGCCTCTCATTTCTCCAGATTATTGTGGGTACATTACGTTAGAAGAACATAATTTAACATTTATTTATTTATTTATTATTTTTAAAGATTTTATTTATTCATTTCACAGACAGAGATCACAAGTAGGCAGAGAGGCAGGCAGAGAGAGAGGGGGAAGCAGGCTCCCCGCTGAGCAGAGAGCCCGATGCGGGGCTCGATCCCAGGACGCTGGGATCATGACCTGAGCTGAAGGCAGAGGCTTTAACCCACTGAGCCACCCAGGCGCCCCAATTTAACATTTATTTTTAATGGCCTGCTATTATTGTTATCCAAATATGCTGACAATGTGCAGAGTATGTTTCTGCAACAACAGTTCCTTTGGATGTGAATTAACAATATCGGGACA
The DNA here is from genome assembly GCA_003697995.1 of Taxidea taxus jeffersonii. Taxonomy (NCBI): domain Eukaryota; kingdom Metazoa; phylum Chordata; class Mammalia; order Carnivora; family Mustelidae; genus Taxidea; species Taxidea taxus. The sequence goes on along the minus strand of ML104756.1, from coordinate 5,973 downwards.
ACAGCAGCAACAGTAGAAGCAGCAAAGGTTATGGGGCCGTGTAAGTCTGGGAAATTAAGGTTAAATAAGGTTATTAAATTGGTTAAGGCAGATCTTCTGAGGGCCTTTAATATGTTAACACACATTTGTCAATCTCTAAAAGGAGGGTAGAATATGAGGCAATTTCCTAACAGTTTTGAGAACTGAACCCTCATTACATAGGGAATATAGTCTGCAGAAATAATATTCTGGATAGATTAGGAAACTCTGGTCTGAGGTAGCAGTGAATATTCACTTCATCTATTAATAAGTCTTTTACACCTCTCCTTTTTTGTTACCTCTTAATATTCTCAAGTTAAGCTTTTGCAAGCAAGTGCTTGCATGTAATTGCATGCTTCCAAGCGCAAATAGAGAACTAAACTCCTGATAGAGGGGGTCCTACTGAAATTCCCATGTCACAATTGACCGTTGAAGCCAATTCCACAGAACAATAATGTAGTTGCTCTTCCAAAGGCTGTTGGCTGGCATATGCAAAGCATGCATGTTCCAGAGCTAGGCAAATTTGGTGGGGCTGGATCAGCAAGGACTGATCCAGGGCATTGAACATTCTCTACGAACCTTACAGTGTCACTGTCTGGCTTCTCTGTGAAATTCATTAAGAAAAAACAAATGATGGGGTGCCTGGGTAGCTCAGTCATTAAGCATCTGCCTTCAGCTCAGATCATGATCCCAGGGTCTTGGAATCGTGCCCCACATTGGGCTCCCTTCTCAGCGGGAAGCCTGCTCCTCTCTTTCCCACGCCCCCTGCTTATGTTCCCTCTCTCGTTATGTCTTTCTCTGTCAAATAAATAAATAAAATTAAAAAAAAAAGACAAATGGTGAAATAGAAACCTAAGTGAATATATCACTTTAGTTGAAACCGTAAAGGGTTTGATAAAAGCCAATAGAAGAAACAGTGGCTCTCAGAAACACAGTCTTGTTTGCATATTTCCTCTGTGAAATTGTGCATAAGTAATTAAGCTGGAGTCCTAAGAAAAGGAGTATTTCTTGTGGTCTTAGCATTATTTAAAAAAAAAAAATCAATAGACTTCAGTTTTAGAGCCGTTTAGGTTTACTGGAAAACTGAGAGGAAAGTACAGAGAGTTCCCACATACTCTCTCCAGCTCGCCACAGCCTTCCCCACCATCAACATCCCGCATCAATGTGGTATATTTGCTGATGAACCTGCACTGACACATCATTATCACCCAAAGTCCTTAGTTAACATTATGGTTTCCTCTGATGGTGTACATTCTATGGGCTTTGACAAATGTATAATGACACATATCCACCATCATAGAATCATACAGAATAGTTTTCCTGCCTTAAAAATCCCAGTGTTATATTTTAAAATGTCTAGGAGATTGGCTCAATAAAACATTTCTGATTATGGCTATTAATCTTGATGGGGAAAATTTTAATTTTTGCTGAGTTGATTTTGTATTTTGTTTCCAATCACTCTAGCCACCTGAATCCTAGTAGGGAATGCTTTGCTATATGGCTTTTTCGAACCGATTAAACTGATTTTGAACCTTTATAATATTGCTGGAATTTTGTTGTGGACATTAGGAATTATGGGGAAAAGGACATAATGAGTATGAGATTGTATCTTAAAAATAAAAATCTATCTACACCATTAAAGTCAGTGACATGAACAGAAATTTTGATTCATTAAAACAAAATGTCTTGAGGGGCCCCTGGATGGCCCAGTGGGTGAAGCCTCCGACTCTTAATTTGGCTCAGGTCATGATCTCAGGGACAGAGGATTGAGCCCTGCTTGGTGTTCTGTGTTGAACCTGGAGCTTGTGTAAAACAAATTTCTCTCTCTCTCCCTCTGCCCCTCCCATCCTCTCCTCCCCTCCCCTGCAAGCACTCTCTCTCTTAAAAAAAAAAAAAAATAATAAGTCAAAAAATTAAGTTAAAAAAATTCAGGATTTCACAAACTTTAATAGCAGTCCTACAGTGTATCAGATATAGGTACTGCAAATAGAAAGATGAATGAATCTCTGTCCTTAAGGGCTTACAGTACGGTAGGGCAAACATGTATTTAAGCAAGCAGTCAAAGTGAAAAGTGCCATCACAGAGGCATGTGTAAGAGGAGTGATTAACTCTGGATGTGTGGGACAGAAAAAAATGCTGTTGCCATTTATTACAAAATCACCATGTATCTTTTCTCTGCCTGTTTCTGCATTCGAGATCAACACCCCTTTGGAACGTACAAAAGACTGGAATAGAGAAACTGGTCTTCAGCAAGTAGACACCTCTTACATGTACACAGATCATGGAAGAATGGATCCTCTATATAAACACAAGTTTCGGCAGAATTTAAAAGTGACCCTGAAAGACCACTGAATTAGCATAATCACTCAACAGTTACAGAATTAAGACAAAGCCTCACTGCTTTTTGGGCTTTTGCAAACTCCAGGTTTGTAGGTAGAGCTACCAATAATAGTATTTCAGCTACATTTCATAGTTTATTTGAAAAGCTTCAACAAATGTAAATTTGGAAGGATTTTCCTCTATGTCTAGGTAGAGGGAAAGAATTAAACATTTTAGACTTGCTTATGATTTTGTTTTCTAAATGAAGAAATCACCTGATAAGTTTTAGTAAGAGAAGATATTTGCAACTTGGTAAAATTCAGTGATCTCAGAAAATGCAAACTGAGCAAGATAAGAATCTAGTTTCTTTTTCTTGCTCTGTTCTAATCTACTTATGGTCAACACCAAACACCCCTTTTCTATAATTTAAGTGATTATAAGAAAATCATATGTGATCCCTTCAGTGAACTGGAGGCTCATGTGATTCTATAAACTTCAGTCACCTTAGATCTCATCTTACCAATAAATTTCTTGTTAAGAGGCCCATTTTTCTTTCATTTTTGAACATAGTAAAGAAATCTTTGACTAATATTATCTCTGAATACTTCCTTCACATTGGACTCATTTCATTGACTATCACCCTATAATTTACAATCATTCCAACAAGGGAGAGTAGTCATGTCAGACTCTATTTGACTATGCTTTGCAAACAAAATTTGCACGTACTGAACCAAGTGTCTTGTTCCCAGGTTGAAATAAATGGAAAACTAAATGCTATAACAACATTAATATGTAATTTGCATTTGGACTGGAATGATATGTTCCATAACACAGGACATAAATGCAAAAGCAGAGATACTCGAAGGTCAACAAGGAGAGGCAATTTGTAAAAAAATAAAGTATTTTTTTAATTATTAGGGAACAACTTCAATAAATGCTTGTCTTAATTTCTCCGATGTCTCATAACAGCACTTCAGTGTTTTGCTTTTCCTTTTACTGCACATGAAAGTAGTCAACAACAGTGACTTATTTGCTTTGTTTTTCTCCATTAATTATGCAATTTTCCCAGAAAAATTTATCAACTTTGCCTGACATGCTTTGTTCTTTCCAAAGCGATGGCACTTACTTCTCATGATTTCATGTCTTCTCTAATTTGCTTTTGTGTTGTTTTACATGTATTGATGTCAATACGTGCTGGACATTTATTTTATAATAAATGTCATACTCAAAATAAGTCACGCTCTTCCTCCTTGAGTAAGCGCTTTGAAGTCAAGAGATAGTGGCTAATCTTGGTATGGTTCTACTCTTTCTGTAGGTACATGTGATCTGTGAAGTTTTACTCTTGCTGTGTCTGCCCCGTCCTTTTCAAATAGGCTTGATTTATTAATTTATTTTTTTTTTATTTTTAATTAAATGAAAAGCTTTGAGCCCACTGAATCTTAATGATGTGCCAGTCTTGCTGCATTTCAAGAGGCTTGTGGGTTTAATACCAGGCTGTAACTTTGGCCTCTTCTTGTGAGTTTGATCAAATCAGCTAACTTCTTGTCAGTTTCCTCTGTCTGGAAGTCAAAGGTGATCATTAAGCAACTTGCAGCATTGGCAGTGCTGTGGGGACATTTTTGCTCCTTTTGAGATTCTATAGTGATCAAAAAATTAGACTCAGAAAAATAAGGATTTAGATATAATTTGTGGCAGGAGTATGTTTTCCATTTTTATTTTATGCTAAAACCCTCTGTCTAGATTTCTCCTTCCTAAAACTCTGTGAATTTGGCCACCCAAGGCTGTAGGTCCAGAGCTCCTCCTGACACTGCAGCTCTGCCTGGACTAGGCCAGTCTCCCAGACTGTTTATTTTTCTAACAATATTTGTTTGGGGGCACCTGGCTGGCGTGGTCAGTGGAGCATGAGATTCTTGATCCAGGGGTTGTAGGTTTGAGCCCCATGTTGGGCATACAGGTTACTTAAAAAAAAAAAAATCTGGGGACGCCTGGGTGGCTCAGTTGGTTAAGCAGCTGCCTTCGGCTCAGGTCATGATCCCAGCGTCCTGGGATCGAGTCCCACATCGGGCTCCTTGCTTGGTGGGGAGCCTGCTTCTCCCTCTGCCTCTGCCTGCCTCTCTGCCTGCCTGTGCTCTCTCTCTCTCTCTTTCTCTAACAAATAAATAAATAAAATCTTTAAAAAAAAAATCTAAAAAAAAATTTGTCACAAATCTCCTTTTCTCTTAATTAAGGCATTTTTGGAGGCTAATATGTTAAACAAATATATAAATGTATGTTCAGATGTTAATAATGTGGAAATATTACAAACTATTTCTGCCAACTGTAATCTGATTTTCTTGGCATCTGCTTTTTACTGACACTCGTGGCTGGAAATATTGATCACTTCCAACTGCAGACTTAACACAGCTCCAGTTTCTGAGCCAATGCATAATGAGGCTAGACAGAGATAAGTTATTTCAGTTTGAATTTAAACTGGTGGAAAAATTTCTGTTCTGGAATCCATTTTGAAGATAGGATTTTCGTGGTTACAGATGTCAGCAACCCCATTTTGAGTACTAAGTTAGCTTAGACAAACAGTAAGCTAACTGGAAGTATCATGGGAGTACTTTAAGTAATAATAGGCTCGGAGATCTACAAACCAGGGAAACATGGCTGCCATCAACTATGAAACTTATATTCCATAGTTGCAAAGGTAGCAGATCCCTAAAGCTTTTTCTTCCAGCTTCTTATCTCTGTTTTCTTCTTCTATATGCCTTGTTTTGTCTTTACTTGGGTTTGTAGAAACAGAAAACCAAGGCAATATATTTGGTGGAAACTAAAATTTAGAACAAGCACATAGTCTTGTTCTATCTCTTGTCTCAGATCATACGGAAGAGCAGGAGGTATAAACTAATAAACTGCTATATGTTATTTTCTTTGTAAAAATCAGGTAACTTTTCGTTTGAGAAACTTTTGTCTTCTCTGTTTTATCACTGTGAGGCTTAAGTGTTATTTCATTTGGATTTGGTGACTTGGTTTGGCTTTTTCCTCTTGTTGAGTCTGTTCTGACCAGGTTCTTAGCTGAGACAGTAAGATCTTAACACCCCAAAACCCAGCACAGAAATAGTAAAAGCAGCCTGGTTTGTGTGGGAATTTGTTCCATTTTTCTAGCCTGGGGTTCCATATATATATATATATATATATATATATATATATATATATACACTTTGTTTAAGCAAGGTTGAGATATATTTGCCTTTCCCATATGAAAAGGTGAATGAGCAATGCAAAAAAAAAATTTGAAGTGATTAGCAATGTTTGGACTCAATTATAGCAGGAGGTTGAATATATGCAAGAAAGTGGGAAGCAAGATCACAATGAGATAAGGAGTGGAAACATCACAGTGGGACTGGCAATGTGCGTGGCCAACTCAGAAACTGATCTCTCTCCTGACTTCTCTGTTCACTACAAAACAGCAACTGATTCCTGAGAAAACTGAAACCTGTTTAGAATATGGTACTTGCATCATGACTTACATGATCCTATTCAATCCTGAGAATCACATCTTTTACAAGTATCTTGGGGTTGCCTGACTGGCTCAGTGAGAAGAACATGTGACTATTAATCTCAGGGTCATGGGTACAAGTCCCATGTTAGGTG
>RCUC01142390.1:0-20674 GCA_003697995.1 Taxidea taxus jeffersonii | reverse complement strand
AAGAGAGAAAGGGAAAAAGAAGTGGTACTACCTTCACGGATGGGCAAACTAAGACCTGGAAAGGTAATTAACTTGTTCGAAGTCAGAGAGCATGTTGGTGACAAGTCTAGAAGCCACTTTGTCACTCTCCAGCCCAGTAAGCCAGTGAGTCATCAGAGATCTGTGTGGATGGGGAAGATTGGTGGAAAGCTGGAGGACAGATTCAGTAGATAAAGGCATAGGAGTGAGGACCATGTTGGAGAATGTGGGCGGGGGAGGGGAGGAGTGGGAGGCCTGGACCCGGGAGTTGGGCAGAAGCAGCCTGGGCCACATTCTAAGATGCCTGTCCCTCCTCCAACTCGCCAGGACTGGAAAACTGTCAATGACCAGCAAGAGGACGCTCCATTAAGCACAACTGAATCCATTCAGTGAAACAGAATTTACAGCTAGAAATACATAAACACACATTTTTCCACAGGAACATGGACCTTTCTAAAAATTTTGGACTTTTTTGATGCTTGGAATAAGCCATTAAATGAGAAAAGCCAGATCATGTGTTCATTAAAATACGCCCACATTTGATTATATGAGTAAAATAAGTGAAATGAGGAGGGAGAAAAATCCTGTGTTTGTAAAATTATGTCTTTTTTGGTTATTTGTTTGTGGAAAAAAGACAGGAGAGAAATACTTGATAATAATAAGGGTAGGCAGGATCACGGATGATTTTTATTTCTTCTTTTTGTTATTTCTGGTTTTTTGTTTTAAGATTTTATTTGTTTATTTGACAGACAGAGATCACAAGTAGACAGAGAGGCAGGCAAGAGAGGCAGGGGAAGCAGGCTCCCCGCTGAGCAGAAAGCCCGATGCTGGGCTTGATCCCAGGACCCTGAGATCATGACCTGAGCTGAAGGCAGAGGCTCAACCCACTGAGCCACCCAGGCACCTCTGTTATTTCTGTTTCCTAAATTTACTATAAATCTAGTTGATTCTCTTTAGAAACATCAAACATACATTTTAAAAAATGTAATAACCATCATAACTCCAACTACACAAAGCAACTACATTAGAAAGAAGAAAAGCAACCGAGAAAGAATGTCATAGGACATGGATGTGGTTGTGAAGTAGCTGAATTTGGGGAAAGGTTCTTTTTTTGTTGTTGTTCCTTAATTCTTTGAATTTCCCACAATGTTATCAGAGTGAGATTTCTTCAAATAAAAAAAAAAATCAGTCTGGGGGGCACCTGGGTGGCTCAGTCGGTTAAGCATCCCGACTCTTGGTCTCAGCTCAGGTCTTGATCTCAGGGTTGTGGGTTCAAGCCCTGCACTGGGCTCCACCGGAATGGAGCCTACTTAAAAATATAAACAAATAAATAAACAAATAAAATTGGGGGGGGGGCGATGCCTGGGTGGCTCAGTCAGTTAAGCCTCTGACTCGTGATTTCGACTCATGTCATGATTTCAGGGTTGGGGGACAAAGCCCCAGGTTGGGCTCACACTTGGCATGGAGCCTGCTTAAAGTTCTCTTTCTCCCCTTCCCTGCCCTCCAAAAAATAAATTTAAAAAAAATTTTTTTAATTGGTCTGTGTATATTCTTGACAAGTAATTTCACACCTAGGGCTCATCTGCAAGGACCAGATGAGGCTAGTCAGTGCACGATGTTTTTAATAGTGAAAAACAATGAACTAGTTATAATTGGAAAGTGGTTGAATTAGGCTACATCCATAACGGAACACCACACAGTGATTAAAAAGCATAAAAGGGAGGTACCTGGGTGGTTCAGTTGGTTAAGCATCTGCCTTTGACTCAGGCCATGATCCCAGGGTCCTGGCAATGAATCCCACATCAGGTTCCCTGCTCAGTGGGGAACTTACTTCTTTCTCTGTCCCTGCCCTTCCCCCTGGCTCATGCTCTCTCTTGTTCACTCCCTCTCTAAAATAAATAAATAAAATCTTAAAAAAAAAAAAGCATAAAAGATCTATTCATCCTAACAAGGAAGGCAGTTCACAATAGATTATTAGGTGAAAAAAAGCCAGCTGTAGAATATATCAAGCATGATTCCATCAATTTAAAAAATCTACTTAAAAAATCAGGAAATACGGGGTGCCTAGGTGGCTCATAGGTTAAGCCTCTGCCTTCATAGCTCAGGTCATGATCCCGAGGTCCTGAGATTGAGCCCCGCGTGGGGCTCTCTGCTCAGCAAGGGGCCAACTTCCCCTTTCCCCTCTGCCTACTTGTGATCTCTCTGTCAAATAAATAAATAAAAAATCTTTAAAAACAAAATCAAGAAACACTTAGGTAACAAGAAGAAAATGTAATTAATCACACACTATCCAGAGACAACCATTATTAATTAACATTTTAGTGTGTAGCCTTCCACACATTTTCCATGTACGCACACATTTTTAGCAAAAAAAAAAAGAGGGAGGGGGACAAAAGGAAGATTCTGGTTGGTAACCAGCTTTCTTTCTTCTCAATACATTTTGAACAATTTCCCATAGCAATATAAAGAGACCATTATTATAATTTGTAATAGCTGTATACTTCTTCGCTGGGTGGATATAACGTTATTTAAAGTCTACCGACGCGCATTTATGTTGTCCTTATTTATTGTAAGAGAAGAAGTCCCATTTGGAATGGAAATCCACTCTCCTTTTCCCTCTCTCTCTCTTTCTCTCTCTCACTCTAGGGGGTGGGATTAAAGAGTTTCATCTCCAAGGTTCAAACAGTCCACACATCTATTATCATTTATAATTAGCAACGAAATAAATTTGCTTTGAAAAACAGTATAGGCAAGAGGAAGGGAAAATGAAAAAAAACAGAAAAGGAAAGAAGCTCTTGAGCTCAGCCTGAGGACTAATGGATGAGGGGCCGTGAGCTCACCTGATACCAAACACACAGTGGATGTAATTCCAGATGGCCCTGCGGAGCACAGACGTGTCCACCCCACTGTGCATGGCGATGGTGTTGTAGGTGAGGCTGTACGCTGCCTGGAACTTCTCATCCAGCAGCTGCCCACCCTCCGGGTAAAGCCGCTGGATCAATGAATAGCCATGGTCTTCCCAGGTGTAATCCTGAGAAACGTGGAAAGGGGTCAGGGAGTACAATCTTGGGGGTCCAAGGCTGGCCACAGGGACCCCATCCTCTGGAGCACAACTTTGCGCTCTATAATGTCCCTTTCCTGCCTCATTAATCTAACCTGCTGCTTGGTCTGGGCCTAAGAAGCCATGGAGAATCCACCTTGGTGATGGTCTTCTCCCTGTGATCAGGATCCCCTGAGCTTAGGGCGCAGATGGGCCCCGTCACGATCTAGGGTCTTCTGTTTCCCTCATGGAATGTTGAGAGAGAAGGTGCCTGACTCTCCAGCCCCACCACCCATCCAGCCCCTGCTCGTTTGTAAACCCAGAGCGATGCCAAGAAGAGCCTGGAGGGCCTACCTGGGCACGGAAGGTGGGGGGCGCCTCAGCCCCTCGCCGGGTGAAGTCCTCATATCCAAATGTGGGGTCCTCCACAAAGCACAGCATGTCTGGGTGTGGAGAGGGCTCCAGGATGTCAGCTAAGGATGTCAGAGAGAGGCCACAGTGAGGCCAAGGTATGGAGTACAGGGCACCTATTTGTGATTAATCAACAGGTAGCTAGAGGGAGATGAGGCAGGCCCACGGACCTGGAGGATGAGGCTCTGGTAATAATAATAGCAACTCTGGCAACACTAGTCATTTGTGAAGCCATTTACTCTGTGCTAAGAGCTTTGCTTCCATTGTCCCATTTACCTCACAAACCAATCCTTCACATGGGAGGAGACAGAGGCCCTGAGACAGGAAGTAACTTATCAGGGGTCACACTGCTAGAAGGGCTGACAGGTCACGATTCTCACCCAGACATGACCCTAAAGCCCACGCTTGGAACCTCTTAGAAGAAGTGGTTGAGAACTGGCCGCCTTCAAAATACAAGCATTACCATGCATGGAGCTGCCTACTCCCCAGCAGAGATGGTGTCAGAAGGGGGAAAACCCTGGACCCGGGATGTCTGCGATCCTGTACCTGAGGGAGTCACCAGAAGGCTCTCTGACTTCTCCAGCTCAAAGCGGCTCTCCATCTCCTCCTGGGATGCTCCCTCATCCCGTAACAGGCTCTCCTGCAGCTGCCTCATGCGCTCCATCAAAGCTTCCACGTCCCGGGCAGCCTCAAAGCCCTGGAGGAGGGACCCAGGGGTGACCCTTTACTCATCGGCCCCAGGAAACCCCACACATCCTTCCCACAAGCCAGGCCTTCCTTAGTGATCGCAAAGATCTACTGCCTCCTGAGGTAGCCATGGAACTGGGCAGCTCGTGAGGCCTGTGTCTTCCAAAGCAAAGTTTAAGAAGCTATGGGACAGGCTCGTCTTCTCTAAGTATCAACTTCCCGCACAGGAAAGGGATTGTTAAAGTATCTATAAATTTACATTGAAACAAACAAGGCTACTTTATAGGATAAGAGGCAAATTTTGTATCTGTAAAGGGCTAATACCCAGGAGACATTAACTCTCTGACGCAACACGCTGAGGGACCCACCACACAGTTCTTTCATTTACTCCTCACCACCACTGCGAAGTCGGGGTCTTTAGCCTCATTTCACAGATAAGGAAATGGAGTCTCAAAGTCAACTAACTTTTCTGAGGTCCCTCAATGTGAGACAGGGAAGCAGTGGCTTTCATCCAAGGACCAGAGGCCATGGGAGCTTCCTCTCCCCACAAGACCTGGACCCATCACTTACCCTAGAGCTGTTCATTGGGTCCCTGCTGGGGGGGCTGCTCTGCTCACTGGGGGGTGAAGGTGCCTGAGGGGCAGGGCTGCCTTCAGAGTCCCCTTCAGGGAGGATACCACAACCAAACACGAAGGAGGCCAGTGAGTGGCAGTGGGTGAGCAGGACCAGGGCCTGGATGAGCTCGGCCAGAGACCAGCTGTGCTCGCCCGTCTTCAGCAAGGCCTGGGGAAGAAAGAAGGGCAGACTTGCTCAATGCCTGGCCCTAGGCTGACTGCCTAACATGCCCCAGCCCTGCCCCCGTGCTCCCTGTGCCTCTCTGCCCACGGCACCTGGATATGCTCCTTGGTGATGAGCCACGGCCGGTGTGCCAGCAACTTGTTGATCTCACTGAGCTTGCGTAGCTTCTCAGGGGCCCGGTGGAGACCAAGCAGCCACTCAGGGTCACCGCCAGTCTGCAGAAACTCGGCCATGTGGGAACCCACCAGGTAGGAACACTGGTGGCGGGCGGCAGCCTGTGGAGTGGGTGGACAGAGCCGTGTTTGGGGTGGATACCCCATGGAGGGAGGAATCACGGGCCTCACTATTGCCAGAGAGGCAGGACACTTAGGTCCTAACCCCAGCTGCACTAGTGTGCTGGCCTCCTGTGGCCAAGTCACCTGACTCTCTCATGCCTCAGTTTTCTGATTCGGACTAAAATGCCTCCCTCTGAGGTGCCTGGGTGTCTCTGTTGATTAAGCATGCAACTCTTGATATCTGCTTAGGTCTTGATTTATCTCAGGGTCATGAGTTCAAGCCCCGCACTGGGCTCCATCCTGGGTGTGGAGCCTACTTAATTTAAAAAAACAAAACAAAAAAAAAAGCAAGCCTCTCTTCAGAATCCAGAATTCTGTGGATGATCAGATAGTTAGGGCTTTCCTCTGCTCGGGGCGGCCTCTCCTCCCAGCCTCTGAAATGGGTTCAGGAAGCGCCCAGCAAAGAGACCTAAAGACCAAATCCCCCCACGTGGCCAACTGTACAAGAGCTGGGCTTCCACGGGCTCACCATGATGGCAATGTAGTGGCGCCAGGAGCTGGCGAGGGGCCCATCTGTGTGCAGCAGGAGGTAGTGCAGGCGCCAGAAGCAGGTAAGGTAGTCAGGGTGCAGGCCCATCACCACAGCCAGGTTGTCCACCCGCCCCGAGGACATCAGTGCCTCCAGCCTCAGGTGCTGCTCCAGGCTCTCTGGTCCCTCCTGAAGGACCTGCCAAACCAAGGCGAGAGGGTGGGGTTCCTGTCCTGCTCTCTGCACCAAAGAGACCAACGCACTCATTGTGTTGGGACTGTAAAAGCCAAGAAACCCAAAATGATCACCATGTCCAAAAAAAGGAAAATAGGGGAGGAAAAGATAATCCATGAAGTGATTTCCTTGCTCGGGTTACAGATCTAGCAAATGACAGAACGTGGATTCAAATCCAGATTACCAAAAAGGCCCATTTATTCCCTCCATTATAAAAGAGGGCCGATTATTTACAAATGAAACAAAATACGAGAACAATACTTGAGTCGAAAATTCTGGGCTAGATACAAATAATCAGCAGGTGGCTGTTTGCTTTCCTTTACAAAGGGTGGAGAGGGAACTGGGGGAGGGGGGTAGGTTAGGCATTTGTTAACAGCTCATTAACTACCTGGCTACACATTTAGGAAAGCAAACAGGATGACAAAACAAAACATTTATTTTTGTTCACTGAAGGCCAAAGAAATAGGAGGAAACTATTATTTTTAGAATTTTTCTGGGCATGTATTTCATTTTTTTTTTAAAAGATTTTATTTATTTATTTGACAGAGAAAGAGCTCACAAGTAGGCAGAGAGGCAGGCAGAGAGAGAGGAGGAAGCAGGCTCCCCACAGAGCAGAGAACCGGATGCGGGGCTCGATCCCAGGACCCTGGGATCATGACCCGAGCCGAAGGCAGAGGCTTTAACCCACTGAGCCACCCAGGTGTCCCTGGGCATGTATTTCAAAGGTGTCTCTGCCACCATCAACCCCATCCTAGAACGTCAGCGGCTGACGGCAAGGATTTTTGTCTGACTTATTCTTTGCTGTATCCCCAACACCTACAACAGCGCCTGACACAGATGAATCATTCAACAGATATCTGTGAAATAAATGAATGAATGATCTGACTCGGTGGATGAAAGGCATCTCTTGTATTAAGTGACAAAAATGAAGAATACGGCAGGGGCGCCTGTGTGGCTTGGTTAAGCCTCTGCCTTCGGCTCAGGTCATGATCCCAGGGTCCTGGGATTGAGTCCCAAATGGGGCTCTCTGCTCAGCAGGGAGCCTGTCCACCACCCCCACCCCCACCGTCTGCCTCTCTCCCTACTTGTGATCTGTCTGTCAAATAAATATATAAAATCTTAAAAAAAAAAATATGGCAATAACCCCCTCCCCCCCAAATGTTGTAAACCATGACCTTGGTTCCATATGACAAGAAGTCCAAGAAACAGTGATAAATGTTAAGGAACAGTGATTACCTCTTTGGGAGGCAAGATTACAGGAGACTAGAGCTTTCTGAGGCATTAAAAATTTTCTTATAATGAATATAATATTACTTTTCAGGTTGAGAAAAAAATGTCATATATGTATAGTCAAGGAGGAACAGTTAATAGACAGTTCTGTCTTTTTAAAGAAGAATAGGCCTTGCTCTGGGGAATCAAAAGTTTGTTCATTACCTAGCTGCGTCATTATCACTTTATCTCTTTGAGCCCAGTTTCTTCCCAGCAACGTCTGATACGTGTGCTTCAGAGAGCTGTTTGTGGGTTAAATGAGTCAGGAACCTGAAGCTGCTATTTCAAGAGACAGGAAAAGACCTCCACCCACACAATGTCCCATGTCCTTTCTTCCCAAGAACCAAGAAGTCCTAACCCCCTCCACGCTTACCTCCTCTACCGGGATGAAGGCACTGGGCCCTCGGGGGCCTCGCCGAACCCGGCTTTCCCTCTGCTCCTAGAAGGAATCACATCACGGTTACTGGAGGTAGAAGGGAGGTCTACGAGTAGAGTTCTCTCTTCAGCTTTCTCCTTCTACCCAACAGGCCATGCTGAGCTTTTCTGTTTGTTTGTTTTTAAAACATGAATTAAATTAAAAAAAAATTTTTTTAAAGATTTTATTTATTTATTTGACAGAGAGAGAGAGAGATCACGAGTAGGCAGAGCAGCAGGCAGAGAGAGAAAGGGAAGCAGGCTCCCTGCTGAGCAGAGAGCCTGATGCGGAGCTCGATATCCCTAGACCCTGAGATCATGACCAGAGCTAACAGCAGAGGCTTAACCCACTGAGCCACCCAGGTGCCCTCAGGCTGAGCTTTTAAAACCACCCTTTTGGTGCACCCTGCATTGAAGGAGTCAGGTGGGAGATACACACCTGTTGGCAGGTGGAGAAAGGGTAAGCAAGAAAGAGGGCTCACCCCACAGGCTGAGTTCTTCAGGAACTGGGAAGGGACCCAGGAGCCCCAGTTTTGGGTGAGAGGAGCATGGGGAAGGGAAATATACAGCCACCATGGTGCACATCTCTAGGAGGCCACCCTTTGAGAAGCCCTGGAGATCCCAAGAAACCCCCTCATTTTGCATCCTGCAGCCAGATTAGCAAACACCTTAGATTCCTATCGATCCTAATCTAAGCCCCAGCTGTCTTCTATGGTCACTTCTTCATCCCTCCCACACCAGCACCTCACAGACTATAACCATCTCTTGTCTGGACCTCCCCCATCCCCACCGCCAACAGCCTCACCCATGGTCTCCTTGCCCCCACTGCCCTGCCCTCTCCTACTGATCTTCTCCCAAATTAATGAATAAAGAAAACATCCTGCCTGAGCGACACCTCTAGAACTAGGAACCCATGCAGTGAGTCCATGACACTGGTGGTCTCTAGGAGGGCAAACTTTCTGCAGCCAAAAGAATATTAAGTGCAAATTTGAGCAATAGGCTTAAAACCCTGCCTCTAGCTCCCATAACCTTCCAGGGAAATGAGAGGTTCAGGCCTACTGTGCTCCCACTGGTCACTCCTTTTGCAAAACTAACTCATAGTCTTCAGGATCTGAGAACCTTCTTTTGACCCTAGGCTGTGACCCTACAATTCCTGGTGCTTTTGCTTCTGAAAACATTGTCTTGAGAGTGTCTGATTCAGGTCTCCCTACTGCCAGGTCACATTTTGTGGAGAGTGGGGCCAGGTCATTCATACCAACCTGTGAGGGAAGGAAGCACAGAAAGCAGAGCGGGGTGGAGGGATTCAAAGCAGGGCACAGAGGCTACGGTACAACTATTCTGATGCCTCTTTGGAAACCACCAGTCACGTACTCACTAAATCTGCTTCTAGTCTGAGAAGTAGGATTCAGAGAGGATGTTTTATTTATTCATTTGTTTTGGTTAACTGGGAAGGGGGCTCTCAGTACTGGCCTTGGAAACAGTTTACCCAAACCAGAGTCACACCCTCACTGAACACAGACAGTGTCCCCCTAACTCTCCCCTCCTCATTGGAAACCATGGACTGAGTATCCATCCCCAGGTGTCCAGAGGCTAAAGATTATAATTGAATCTTCCTTCTCACATGGCCAAAAGAGCCCTGAGGGAGGCAGAACTCTGGGACTCTCAAAGACCCCACAGAAAGAACAAAGGGATCTGGAAGTCTCAGGTCCTGGTACCAATTCCTGGTACTACGAAGTTGCTCTGTGACTTTGAGAAAGTGACCTAGATTCTCTGGGCCTTAATCTTGGACAGAGAAGGTAGCTGGGCTAATTGCTCAGGCCCCTTTCAGCCCACACTTCTGGGAGCTACCAGGGCTGGCTGGTCCAAGTCCAGCATGAAATCCCAGCAATCTCCAAGTACTCATTCAGCGTCCCTCCTCCCTCACCAAACTAAAAAAGGCTAACAGCTCTGTCTAGTGGGAGATAAGGACTGCTGACTCCACAACCTGGACCTCTCCCTCAGGGGACCTGAGGACAGATAGAAAACCATAGCCTGGGGAGGGCAGGAGACAGTTGGGGAGGGGGACCTGGAGGGCCCCCCAGGGTACTGGTGAGGTACAGGGAACAGCCTTGGGAACCCCTTCATACTTTAAAACTTGCCTCAGGACTGGTCAAGGCAAGGAACTGATTGATACCTGTGGGTCTCCAGGGGATAGGTCTGGACCCACCATGTTCAGTCCTCATGATGATGATGGCGATGATGGTAATAACCATGATGATGGTTGTAGAGTACATTTAAAAGATAAAGGCTCGGGGCACCTGGGTGGCTCAGTGGGTTAAGCCTCTGCCTTTGGCCCAGGTCATGATCTCAGGGTCCTGGGATGGAGCCCCCGCATCGGGCTCTCTGCTTGGTACGGAGCCTGCTTCTCCCGCCCCGCCTGCCTCTCTGCCTACTTGTGATCTCCCTCTCTCTCAAATAAATAGATTAAAAAATAATAAAATAATTAAAAAAAAAGATACAGGCTCTTGGCCTGGGATGTCTGGGCCCATGGGACAACTCCATACCTATTATCTGCTACCTATGGGAGCTTATAGTTTCCCTACCAAATAATGGGGATAATAGTACCCACTTTCACTGGGCAGTCATGAGGATTTAATGAGATAATGCCCCATAGCCGTTACCTCAGTACCTCTGTTGCCAGAACACTTAATAAAAGCAGTCGGCAATTGTTAACCTCGAACTCCTTGTAATTTCAAACAAGGGCTTTTCGGCGGGAGCAGCACAAAACCCCTTTGAGAAGCTTTTAAAAAGATGCCAATGCCAAGGTTCCACCTCCAGCAATTCTAATTTTTTTTTAAAGATTTTATTTATTTATTTGACAGACAGAGATCACAAGTAGGCAGAGAAGCAGGCAGAGAGAGAGGAGGAAGGGAAGCAGGCTCCCTGCTGAGCAGAGAGCCCAATGTGATGCAGGGCTTGATCCCAGGACCCTGGCATCATGACCTGAGCTGAAGGCAGAGGCTTTAACCCACTGAGCCACCCAGGCGCCCCCCAGCAATTCTAATTTAACTGGGGAGGGCCCAGCATCATTTATAGCCAGGGTGGAAGGCCACTGTTTCCCACCCTTTATCGATCATTTTCTCAAGTGTAAGTCACCGTGCTAAGTGCTTTCCAGGTGGAACCAGAATTAATTTGTTCATTCAACAAATATTTTTGATGACTACAATGCAGGCAGCTAGAGAACAGGAATGAAAAGACAGATTCAGCCTTCAGAAAATTTATGATCTAAAGGGGAATGACAGATGATGAATAGGGTTTCAAAGTGCAGATTGTATAAAGTAAATGAAATAGAGCAACGAGAGTGTATGATGGGGTGGGGGTGTACCATATATTAGTCTGAGGAGACAGGGAAAGCTACAGGGGAGGTAATCTTTGCGTTGATATCTAAATATCAAATATCTAAATGAGTTGATAAGAAGGCAGCAAGGCCCATAAAGATCTAGGGGGCCAGCATTCCAGCTGAAGGGAACAGAAAATACAAAATCCTGAAAGCAAGACCATGTAGATTCCAATCCAGAGCTCCAATACCCTGAAAGCTTCTCTGATCCTGACACCCAGAACTTCAGGGAAAGCAGACAGGACAGGATCCCGCTGCCAAGAGATGATGCCTCCAAATCAGCCCTCTCCTACTTCCTGGGGTCGGAAGTCACCACAGCAATGGTAGGTAGCACCACTGATTACCATCAGCCAGGCATTTCACCTGCCCTTCGAGGTAGGCTCTACTCCTCCTCCTAGGGCTCCCATTCTATGGATGATGATTAAGTCTCAGAGTGGTCAAGTCAGGCTTTGCACCTGGGGTTCACCAGGAGAAGCTCCTCCTCCCTGCCCATGTTCCCAGGGATCCACGGCTCCCAGTCACGGCACCTGGATACTGTTTTTTTTTTCTCCCTTGGAGGGCACACACTGGATCTTCAGTAACACTGAAGTCAGACAGTGCTCTCGGGGGCACTGAGCAGGGAAGGCTTCGGGCAAGTTGTAAAAAGAGGATGATCAGGGGCGCCTGGGTGGCTCAGTAGGTAAAAGCCTCTGCCTTGGGCTCAGGTCATGATCCCAGAGTCCTGGGATCGAGCCCCAAATCGGGCTCTCTGCTCAGCAGGGAGCCTGCTTCCCTTCCTCTCTCTGCCTACCTCTCTGCCTACTTGTGATCTCTGTCTGTCAAATAAATAAATAAACTCTTAAAATAAAAAAGAGGATAATCACTCCTCAAGCTCAGTGCCTGGTGCCTAATTTAAACACTCGCTCAAAGTTATCTTTTATATTAGCTCTTGGCATTTGCACACAGGTTCCATCTACTCTTCATTAGTTTTGGGGTGGGGGTGGGGGTCTCTATGTTGCACCCAGGGAAGGATTAAGAGTCCAAAGGTTAAGCACCAGCTGACAAGTGGCCAACCTGAGATGTGAACTCAGTTAAGTTTGGCTTCCAAGGGTTCTGTCCACCACCCACAACAGCCTCTTGGAGTAGCCCTGGCCTTTATTCTCAGTATCCTATCCAGAGCCTGCAACACTCCCCCCAATCCAGGACTCAGCTACACACACCTGTGAAGTCCCTCTGCCAGCTGGAAGGGGCAGAGACTCCCCGTACCCCACTCCTCGGGCAGCTGTCTGCAGAACTCAGCTACCTGCCCGAGTTTACACAGGAGAGGGAGACCCGTAGCCTAAGCACCCTGCTCAGCGCCATGGGCTGGGCCCTAGGCTAAGTGCTTTTACACAGACGATCTGGCTGATTTCTCACAACTACCCTAAGGGAAATAGGGCTTATTTTTCCTTCTTCAGAGACAGCTCACTGAGGCTCTTTTGGAGTCCTGCTCCAGACCTGCACAGCTCGTATCTGACTTTGAAGCACGCACAGGTCACGAGGGTCAGTTAAGCCAACAAGGGGCAAAGAGGAGCATTTACTAGGGGCGAAGAGCCACGTTGGGGATGTGACCTACAGAGTGTTTCTAGTCTAGCGAAGGAGACACAAAATGCCAATCACATGACTGTTACATTATAATTGGGATTAAGGCCCCAGCCTCTGAGAAGAGGGACTGAAAGAAGGTATATAGGAAGAACTTATCGGGTGGGGGAGGGAAAGCTTCCCTGAGGAAGTGATGTTTGAGGAAGTGATTCTAGAGCCCAAGGGGGCTCTAAATACATACTACCAGTCCTAGAGTGAAGTCCTGGAGTCTGCAGGCCTTGACCTCTTTAGGTTAAGGGCCTGTGGTGAAGTGATGGGAGTTGAGAGGCCTGTACATCTGAATGTCAGGCTCTGTTAAGTTCAGCGCCCTACTGTCTAAGGATTCTGCATAAAGCAGGCATCTTCCCAAGGTCCTCTTTTTCTTGAGAGAGAAGAGTTATGTGGAAAAGGTTCAGATATCACCATATTTCCCTTGCTGACAGGTGGCTTCCATCTAAAGGCCACTCCCTTAGAGCGTGCCCAGACCACCTGGGGCACTCTCTTCTCCCCAGGCCACTTCCCAGAGAGGAATGGGCCAACTCTCCCCTCAGGCAAGAGGGACAGGTTCAGGCACCCCATTGTGACACACTCTGGGGAAAGGGAAATGACCACATTCTAACAATACCCAGCATCTCTGACTCAGTTACTGTGTTTCAGGCACTGTGCTTTAGCTTTTGCTTGTATTCTGTCATTTCTCCCAACAATCCTCAGAGATACTATCAGATCTCCACGGGAAGAAACTGCAGAAGGGAGAAATGATCACTTGGGCGAGGTTACACAGCCAAGTGAATGGGAGGACTGGGATATGAACCCAGTAGCTCCCCTCTAGTGGTCAGGGGTCCTCAGTGATAATATGAGTTCCCCCCCCCCAGGCCCCACCAGAAAGAAATGGACTCCGAGTAAAGTGACTGGGTGCTCCTGGGCAGAGAAATAACAGGAGTGGGTTTCATTCCTCCACCTGGGGTTCTCAAACCATGATGTTTGGGAAGGGGCGCCTAGGTGGCTTAGGTCATGATGTCAGAGTCCTGGGATCAAGTCCCGCATTGGGCTCTCTGCTAAGCTGGGAGCCTGCTTCCCTCTCTCTCTCTGCCTGCCTGCTTGTGATCTCTCTCTCTATCAAATAAATAAATAAAATATTTTTTTAAAAAGTATTAAAAAAATTAAAACATGATGGGGAAGGATAAACAAGCTCACAGAAAACCCAGGACATGAGCCATCCACCGCTGGAGGTAGGACCTCCTAGAAACCAAGTGGCTCAGAGAAGGCAGCGATTTTCCCAGGGTTACACAGTTAAGGACTAGCACTTTCTCACTCCCAGGCCCAGCAATACACTTGCTCCAAGATCCAGGACTGAAAACTAAAACAAGCAAAACTCTCTGTAGTGCCAAGCACCCTAGGGAATCCTAGAGACGCCCAGGCCAAAGAATGCGCTACTTGGTGGGACTAGTGAAGGAAGTCTCTCCACAGTCCCTCCTGGGCCTCAATTTCCTCATCCTGGAAAACGAGGCTATAGCGTAGCTCCTATTTTGCTAGTTTAGTCCTGAGGACTCAGAAAAGGCAAAACCCGGAGACCGGCATCTGGTAGGGGCTTAAGAAATTATAAGATAGATGTGTCGGTGGTGGTGAGGGGGGTGGGGAGGAGGCAGGGGGTGTGTCAGATTAGGCCCAGCCCATTCCTAGCTCCACTGCTTAGAGTCCCTGCGAAACAAACTTCTGAGACCTCAGACCACTTAGTAGGGCGCAGCCTAACGCGCGTTGGCCGCGCCCAGAGTTTCTCCCCTTATCCCCCAGCTTCGGCCGCTGCCGCGCACCCCGCAGCCAGCCAAGGCCCCGGAACGCCCGCGCTCCCCCGCTCCAAATCGAGGGTGCAAGTGTGGGTGGGGGGCGAGGTCGACCTTCCCTGGCACGTCCCAGGTGCCTCAATGCCCGCACTGGAAGACTGGAATGGGGACGTACCCTAGAAAGAGTCCTCCGCGCGCCAGCCCCAGCCTAGAGGAAGGGAATCCGCGAAAGGGGGCGGGGAGGAGGAGTGGTCGGGCCGCAGCCGCAGGGATTTGCCTGGACTTGAAGATTCTCCCGTCAAGAGCCCAAACCCAGGATAACCTCGAGAAGGCTCCCCTCTCATTGGCCAGGAGTCCGAGGGAGCCAGGGAAGGTTCCACAGCCCCGAGGGGAGGGGGCGGAGAGGGCCGAGACAGCCGGTTGATGCAACCCCATTCCTAGGTTACGCGCTCCGCTCTCCCTCCCCGAGCCCGGGGCGATGTGGAGGGGTGGGGGGTGCGCATAGACTCAGCTCAGGACAGCCCGAAGCTCGGCTGCAGCTCGGGGCTCAAGGGAAGAGTGGCGTCGCTCGGCCGCTGCTTACCTCTCCGGCCCCGGGGCCGCCGCCGCCGCCGCCCGGGGCGAACGGCAGGTAGCCCTTCAGCTCTGCGCGACACTCGGAGTCTGCAACGATCATGGTGTGTGCCAGGATCCGGCCACGGCTCGCCGGCGACCCGTGCACCCGAGGGGGTTTGGGACGGACGCACACAGGAGGCGGGGACTGGGGGCCGCTGGGGAGGTTCTAGAGCCGCGGGGTGTCTCTCAGGGTTCCAGAACACTCCGAAAGCCCAGAATCCACGGACAGCCGCTCCTCCGCCGGACTCTCCCCTCGGCCGGCTTCTAGAACGGTGAATGGCCTCGGGAGCCTGGGATTGGCCTCGGCCCAGGGGTTTTCACGGCCCGGAGTGCCTCGGAAGTCCGCAGTGGCCACCGCTGCTCGCCAAGCCAGCGCTCTTCAGCATCCCCGCCGCGGAACTGCCAGCGCTCGCCGGGCTCTGACACTAGCAGCGGCGCTCAGCCTGCTGCGGTCCCCGGGGGAGGGCGGGGACACAAAAGCCCCGCGCCGCAGCCAATCAGATGCCTGTTTCCCGGGGAGGCGGGGGCGACACGGTCCCCTGGAGCCGACGGCTCGGCCAATCGGCACCGGGAAGCGCCCGGGAACTCTGGGAGCTGTAGTCAGCCCCGGATGAATGCTGCAAACTTTTGCAAAAGGGGTTAGTCAGATTGTTGGCAATATCAGCCGAGAGTGACAGCCAAGAGAGTCATTAGGGCTGCGTGATGAAACGGGACTTCACCGGGCTGGGCCGGTGAGCCGGGTGTGAAATCCCTCCCAAGTACGTTTTTCAGCTTTTCAGTTCCTGCAGGGACTGGTTAGGGTTAGGAGAGCTGGTGCTAATTACAGAGCTGAACCCCAGATCTTTGGAGATTAGAGGGCACAGCCTTGTCCCCCTGGCCTCCGGGAGAGCTCCACCTTAAAATGTACCAGGCACGGGGAATCCATCTTAATGGTGGAGTCCCTGGAAAAGCCAGTCATTGAAAGTTTCTTGGCAACCCCATGTCTAACCTCAATCCCTATATCGCAGTTTCCTCTCTTGCTTCCTCGGAGCCTTCTCTAGTCTTGTCTTCCATCCCCGCCACTCACTTTCTAGAAACTTTGAGACAAGGTGTTCTCCTGGGTCTTTTCTCACATCTCTCTCTCTCTCTCTCTCTGGCCACTCCTTCTCTGACTCCCTAGAACGTGGGTGTTCCCCAGTTTCTGTTTTTATCCCTCCTCTCTTCAGACACTCTGGCCCTCCCTGATCTCATCCAGTTCCTGGCCTTCAGTGCTCCATTTGGGAGTAAGTTGCTTCCACCAGCACCTCAAAATGAATTCATCTCCTGTTCCCTTCCCACAGTCTTTTCCTTCAGTTTTTCTTTAGACCTCCACTTTTTGCTTCCATTTCTAAGTCACTGTTTTATTCTGGATAGAGGATCCTGGGTGGGCTAGATGACCTCCAGTTTTCCCTCTGAGGCCTTCTGAGACTAGGCTTAACCTTCCAAGGATGACCCTCTGATTTGATCTCCTGCTTCCTGCTCTTGGCAGAGGGAAATGAATTTCACCCTCTGCTGGACAACAAAGGCACTTGGGCTGGGCTCTATTATAACACCTATCCTGCTCTACTTTATATTGTAATTTTCTGTGTACACGTCTTATCTGACCCTCTTGATTATAAGCTCCCTTAGGGCACAGTCCGTGTCTTGACCTCTTTGTCTCTGCCCTATGCCACCAAGGGTGTCCTGCTAATAATATGCCATTGGTGGGGCGCCTGGGTGGCTCAGTGGTTAAGCCTCTGCCTTCAGCTCAGGTCATGATCCCAGGGTCCTGGGATCGAGCCCCGCATCGAGCCCCGCATCGAGCCCCGCATCAAGCCCCGCATCGAGCCCCGCATCGGGCTCTCTGCTCAGCCTGCTTCCTTCTCTCTCTCTGCCTGCCTCTCTGCCTACTTGTAATCTCTGTCAAATAAATAAATAAAATCTTTAAAAAAAAATATGCCCTTGGTGACTGAATCTTTCCTTGAATTCCCCTCTAAATTAGCATATGTCAGATTCAGATTTCATTTTTTATTTGAAGATTTTATTTATTTTGAGAGAGAGAGAGCATGAGCAGGGGGAGGGGCAGAGGGACAGAGAGAATCTCAAGGAGACTCTGAGCCGAGCATGGGGCCTGACCTGGGGCTCCGTCCCACAACCCTGAGATCATGACCTGAGCTGAAATCAAGAGTCAGACACCCAACTAACTGAGCCACTCAAGTGCCCCCAGATTTCATGTTTAAAGTCTACTCTGTAATGTCAATGTTTAAAGATTTATTTATTGATTCGAGAGAGAGAGGAGTAGCAGAGGGAGTGGGAGAGAGAATCTCCAGCAGATTCCCTGCTGAGTATGGAGCCTGACTCAGGGCTCAATCTCAGGACCCTGGGATCATGACCTGAGCCAAAATCAAGAGTCAGACACTCAACTGCCTGAGCCACTCAGGTGCCCCTGTAATGTCAATATTGAGATCAAAAAGTTTTACTGGCATTTCATCAGCTACAAAATAAAGGTCAAACCTCTAGCTTGACATTTATATCTGCCAAGATCTGCCTCAATCTACCCTTCCAGTCTTATCACCTGCCACATCCATGTTTCTTGTTTGGCCTTCTAACCTTTCTTCCAGCAGTTCTTTCTGCAAATCTCTGCCCACTGAAATCCTGCCCAGCATTCAATGCTTTCATGCGTGTTTGTGGCCTGAATGAAGCCTTCAAAATGCCACTTCCTACAGAAAGCGTAGCTTTTTCAGCTCAGCTGAAAATAATCTCTTCCACTCCTCCACTCCTTAACACATTGTTTCTACCTCTTTATACCACTGATCTCCAAATTTGATGCAGCCTTGTTATCATCTCGGTGTCTTACCCCTTCCTTCTAACTGACAATGAAATATGTTACTGGTCACTTTTGCAAAGTGGGGAAATTTGAGCTCAGAAAGGTAGAGCTTCATGTCAAGGTTGTACCATATCTTCTTTTGACTGCATCAGGCTGTGCCAGAGCTCCTTTGAGGCAGTGTCTAACTGCCTTTGTATCCCCCATTAGCAGGCAGCAAATATTTTTTTTTAAAGATTTTATTTATTTATTTGACAGAGAAAGGTCACAAGTACGCAGAGAGGCCGGCAGAGAGAGAAGGGGGAAGCAGGCTCCCCGCTGAGCAGAGAGCCCGATGTGGGGCTCGATTCCAGGACCCTGAGATCATGACCTGAGCTGAAGGCAGAGGCTAACCCACTGAGCCATCCAGGTACCCCGGCAGCAAATATTTTTGAATTAATAAATGAGTGACTTATAGAGTAATCCCTTAGAATCTTCAAGGAAGCCACTAAATCATTCCCATGACTTCACTTACCAAGTTAGTGATTTTGTGAAAAGGAAACACAAAGGATACTGATGCGCTTTGTGACCCAGTCTCCAAGGAAGGAAAGCTCAGAAGAGGCACGGATACTACCATTTACTGGGCTCCAACAACAGTCCAGGATACATCTATTATTTCATGTAACTCTGACCACAATCTAGTGAGGTGTGCATTATGCCCATTTGACAGATGAGGAAACTGAGGCTCAAGAAGTTTGTTGGTCAGTATAGCTTAGTAATGTGTCAAGTAATGATTTCAACCCCAGGCAGAAATGACTCCGAAGCAGAAGCTACACAGACCAACGACAAGAGAAGGACCTGAAGTGGAAGAAGAAGGCTGGCACAAGGGAAGAATGCATAAAGCAGAATTACAATATATTATTTGAGAGTGACAAATAAAATTGTCAAGTGGCCTGTAATTGGTGGGCCAGCACACCCCTCTTTACAGGACAGCCTCCATGAAAAGCCAAGTCACCATCTGAAAGTGGCTAGAGCAGTTGAAATTTGAGCAAAAGAATCCAGTGAAAAAATGAATCACTGAACCAGCTCCACTCAGAACAAATCTGCTGGTCAGGGTTCCCACTTCTTCCCTCTCTCTTTTATTCAGTAAATATTTATTGGCAAGCTAGTGTATACCCACCTCTGTCCTGGGCTCTGGAAATCCAGCAGGGAAGCCTCTTGCCCAGCAGGGCATGGCCTGGTGACACAAGCTGGGCTTACTCCTTCCCTCCCCCACACCTTGTATTTTTGGTTCAGTTAAGATCTCCACCTCCTGTTGCCATACTCACTCGACTCTTGCATCAGCTATGTTGAGGCCACTGATTGGCCAAAGCTTTTTTTATTCTTCAATCACATTCCAGCCCTAAAGATACATCTAGATTGGATTTGAAATGTTTTTGAGGTTTCTTCGGCTTCAGACCCTCTCACAGATTTTAACCCTAATGGGATTCTCATCTGTTCTGTGTTCATTCTTCCTGAATTAATTTTCTAATCCCAAATTTTGGAATCACTCTGCTGTAATAATCTTGTACCCTGACCATACCTGGGGCTGTGATTTATCACCCCCACCTGTAATTTTGTGAGCTCTTTTTATTGTTTTCACCGCCCCTCCTCCACCCCATCTCTGAATACAATTCCTGCCTTGGGGAGCTTTCAGGAAAGAAACCTACTCCGACTGGTTTGATAAATCAGACCCACCCTCCATGGCTCATTCACACATTTAATTACTCCGCACGCAGGCATTGTGCTAGGTGCTTAGGAAGATTCTTCTGGCTGACAGGTCCTGAGCTGTGAAGCCTTACAACCAAAACTGAAATTGTCCCTTGGAGTTGTGCATTAGTGGGTAGGACAGCCACAGACTCTAGGAAATGTAGCCAATTGTCTCCAAAGACCACTACCCAGGAGTCAGGCACCTAGGGTGCTAGTTTTTAGCTAGGCAAGCCAAGTGATCTGGGTTTTTTGTTTGTTTGTTTGTTTTTTGTTTTTTAGCTTTTAGAATTTGTTTCCTCATCTGTAAAACAAAGGAACTGAAATGAGCTCCCTCCCTTCAGAGCCGCTGTAGAGAGGACTCCTGTTGGGCAATGAGTATAATTCAGTTTCATCAATTGTGTACTGTGGAGAGAAACTATCAGGTTTCAAAAACCTCACCCCTCTTAACAAATAAAATACAAAAACTGACCAGCTGGGTGCTTTGGGATAATTCACGAAGAATTTCAGTTTTCTTTTGTCGGCTGAGTGAGCCCTCGGCGCCCCCTGCTGGCAACACTCTGCTACAGTTCAGAACGGACTGGGCGAAAGGATGGATTGAGGGTCATTTCAAAACCATTTTGAGTTTATAGTATTGTCAGGTCCCATGCCACCGCCTAAAGGTCCTGAAAAGAGTCCAAGCAACAGCTAAATAAAAATCGTGTGGTTGCTGAGGATTCCTCCGATGCAGGGGGCCAGACTCCCTAAAGACCTCCCAGCCTGAATGTACTTCCCCTTGTTTTGGCTTACTCTTTCATCTTACAGGCAGGAAGCTTGAGGGCCCCCAGAAAGTTGATCACAGGGCAGAGACCAGAACCTTTGTCAAGTCCCCACTGCAGGGTCACTTGCACCATTGTAGGTTACCCTGGGAGCCTCACATTTCCAGAAACAAAACAAAACTGATTTTACTCTTCTGTTCTCTCCCTCCTTCCCTCTCTCCTCCACTCCTAGTAGTCCTGCACTTCCCATTTTCAGACAGTCGCCCTGAGGTCTGTCCTTGGAGTAATGTCTCTGGCCCTTGTCACCATCCTGTCCCATCAATT
>RCUC01142389.1:0-31231 GCA_003697995.1 Taxidea taxus jeffersonii | reverse complement strand
AGTTTTAATTGTAATATCGAATGTCTGGAAAGAACCCAAATGTCCATCAACTGGTGACTGGATAAACAAATTGTTACGTATCCACACAGTAGAATACTACTCAACTATAAAAGAAGTGAACTATTTATACATGCACCTACATGGATGAATCTTAGAATATATATGCTGAGTGAAAGATGGGATGCCAGGCAAAAGTACACTCTGTATGATTCTATTTAAATTAAATTCTAGAAAATTGAAACTAATCTGTAGCGACAGAGTAGATCCATGTTTGCCTAGGGATAGATATGAACTGTGAGGTGATGATCACACAAACAGACATTAGGAAATGTTGGAAGTAATGGATATGTTCCTTACCTTGATTATGGTTATGGTTTCAGGACTTGATCCATGTATCAACACCTATCTACTTACTCACTTTGAACTTGTTCAGATCATTATATGATAATTATATCTCAAAAATTATATCTGAGAATTTTTTAAAAATATATATTGTGTGATTCTATTTATAGAACTTTAAAAGTAGTAAAAAGTCATCAAGTCACACATAAAAAGTTCCAAAGAATCAATGTCAAAATGAATAAGTACCAAGTTATTTTTTTTATTGACCCTGTATCAAATTTGTTATTTCTATGAAAGATTTCCTTGTATTTCAATGGTATTATCAAGCCAAAGGAGAAGTGCTTTGATAGTCTTGGGTTTTAATCTCATTGACTATTAAAAATTATCATACCCCACTACTGAGTAGTGCTTTAAAGTTATAAATGTTTTCCACAAAAACCATCATTTAGGGGCACCTGAGTAGCTCAGTCAGTTAAGTATCTGCCCTCAGCCCAGGTCATGATCCTGGGGGCCCTGGGAGCAAGTTGAATCCAGCATCAGGCTCCCTGCTCAGTGGGGAGTCTCCCTTTCCTCCCACCCCAGTCTGTGCTATTGCACACTCATGTTCTCTCTCTCTCTCAAGCAAATAAATAAAATTATAAAAAAATAATTTAATATACACAATCTGCGGATAGTTTTCTAATGCATTTAAAGTTTCAGCTTTACTTGTAGAAAGTACTCAGTGTATGTTAGGTGGTACTGATAGTGTTGTTAGGAATGCTGATCTTACTCCTCCGTTTAATTTTTACTTAACTAGCTTGCTTAGATAACATGCACACCTCATTCCCTTGATAAAATATAACAACTAGTTACAGGTAAATGAGGGAGAACTCATGGGTATTCGGCTATTCTTTGGTAGACCACCTTACTTCTCTTCCCACAATGTTCTTTGTTTACAAAAAGTCAATTTATTTGCCCGTAAACATTTTTTAATGCAGTTTGTCTTCATTATTAATTATTTAGTTATTACATAATCTGATAAAATGTGAGTACAAATGAAGTGAGGACTTCCTTAATGAATTAAATCAGGGTACAAAATTCAATAAAGATAAATTGCTTTAAAAAGTTGCTTTTGAATTAGACAATGGCTTGAAAATTATAAAATATTAAAAGAAGCAAAAAGCTGTAAATACGTACCACTCAGGAGTAGCTTTATAAATGTCTACAAATTTTCACTCTGTTTTGAAGAAACTTAAACTGGAAATCAGAAACTACGAATTATGGGTTTGGTTCTATAAGAAAGATTCTAGAATTATCAGTCAGCAGATACACATGCAAAGTTTTGACCCTACTTTAAATATTAGCAAATTATATATATTTATAAATAAATAAAATATATAGATTTTTCCTTATTTTAACCAACTTGTTGATTAATTAGTCAACTACTATTCCTTTAATTGCCAAATTGTGTGATAATAATTCTGTGTTTAACTTTTTGAGGAACCACCAATTTCTTTTCCACCAAGCTGCCCCATTTCCATTCCCACCAGCAAAGCATAGTAGTTCCAGTTTTTCGGCATCCTTCCTAACACTTTTAGTTTTCCCCTTTTTTTGACAGCCATCCTAATGCATGTGAAGTAACATCTCTTGTGATTTTGATTTGCGTGGTTTACTTTTAACTGACATTCAGAAATGCATAGAAACAAATTTCTCTTTACCTCAAAATGTTTTGGTGCCCTGTTATGTTGCATTTTGTACTTTTAAACAGTATGCCTGAATTTAACAATTTCTTGTTAAGGAAGTTTTGAAATTAGTATAGAACTTCATTAAATGTCATACTGTAGTTTTATTTTATTTTTTGACATTGTCAAAGTTTAAAATATTTCCCTTCAGCAACAGACATTTGTTAGCTGGAACCACGTGTAATCAGCTTAATAAAGAACTTTCTACATGCAGGTAATTATATCCATTGTTGCCTGCTAATGCAAGCTGCTTTGTAGTCATTATCGAGCAATACATGACTAAAGAACTTGATTATTCTTGTTTTTCATTTTTATTAAATTAAGAAGTTTTTTTTGAGTAGTGTCATTTTGCAAATGGTTCTTAAGAGTAATACCTTTCAAGGCTCCGTAATCACTAGATAATTAACCTGCCAGGATTAAGTACACTCAGCTTTGCCTCAGGATGCTTAACTCTCAAATAAGGTCAATTATCTCATGATAATAACTGCTTTGTCAAGAATTACCACTTAATTCCACTGTGAAACGTCATGTCACCCATACAATGCACTTTAAGATAGTTTAAATAATAAAATACAGCTTGAAAATCGGGCAGAAAAATTCAGTTTAATTATATGAGACAGATTAAGAACGATAACATTTTAGATAAAACTCACTCTCATATACCTAGTATTTTGAATCTCACAGATGATTTCTGTTTATAAAGATTATATATTACTCTGCTTCATCAGTCCTTTTGCTGGCAATATTCCCATTTTATACATTATCTTGCAGGGAAGTCCATTTTAAACCTCTAGACCCTACATAAGATTCACTATATTAGACCAGGAAAACTAAAATTACTCTTTCCTAAGTGATTTGACTTTTTAAAAAATGTATCAATTTTATCAAAAAATGAGTCACTAAACAGTGATCATAATTCTGCAGTTTGTTGCTGTGGTTGTGGTGTTGTTGAGTAGCTCTTCAATCTCATTAGGACAGTGATACACAGCCAAAAACAGGAAATCAACTTTGGAAGAATGTGTCAGGACATTTTGAAAGAAATGTAAAACTGGCTTTGAGTCCATGTTTTCTAAACCTGACTAATGACTGTGTCTCCTTATAAGTAAACTCTTAAAATTTTTTTGCCAAACCATATGGAATAGGTTAGGTTTTTCTTCTCTGTTTACCCATTTGGTGGGTGGGGGTAGGGATTTTATTGGTATTTATTGTTTACATTGTTAAGTCAATTTTAATCTAATAGCCATTGATTCTTCTTTAAGTGACAAAAGTTAGTAATTTAAAAGCAACAATAGTGCCTTTTTTTTTTATAAGGTTTATTTATTTACTTATTTATTTGACAGACAGGGATCACAAGTAGGCAGAGAGACAGGCAGAGAGAGGAAGGGAAGCAGGCTCCCCACTGAGCAGAGAGCCCGATTCAGGGCTCCATCCCAGGACCCTGAGATCATGACCTGAGCCGAAGGCAGAGGCTTTAACCCACTGAACCACCCAGGCGCCCCAACAATAGTGCTTTTAATTGTAGTTAATCTTTGATAAACTCTTTTTTATCTTTAGTATTTTGTCAGTTTTGGTATATCTGTAAAATAGAAGATATTTGCTACTTCAATATGAAAATCTATGTAAATGTATAACTTCTGTGTGCCAAATGCATCTCCACTCAGATAATTTCTTTGGTTAGGAAACTTTCTGTTCTTTGTAAAGTTATTATTTTTAATTTTTGGAAGTTCTTTGTCTCTCAAGTCTATGTATGTTTTATTCTAAGAGAATTTCTTTTTTTAATTTTTATATCTTTTTGTTAAATCTAAGTCCTTTAAAGACACATGATTTTCAAACATTTGCAGAGATCCAGCCTCTCACCAGATCCATATTCTGACAGTAGAAGAGATGGTCTTTTTTTTCCTTATTTCAAGGTATTCCCATCATGAGTGTGGTTAATCTAAAATGTTAATGTTAATGCTACCCTTTTAGGTATACAGAAGTGCTTTGTTTCTTCCACAGAAAAATGGAAGTCACCTTCCTGAGACTGTTCATACAGATCATTCCATTCCTCCTTTTTTGCTGTAAGCAGTGAGAGGAGCCTTTGATATAGACAAAATCCACGGTTGTTATAAGATCAATCAAGGAAGGTAGAAAGAGATGTTTTCAGAGAAGATACATAACCCCTTTAAAAAATAAATAAAAACTTTTAGTGTTCTTATAAAATTCTGACATATTTATATCTCCTGCTGAGGGTAATGAAATTTCAATTAAGACAGGACTGTGGCATCATAAGATCACTGTTTAGTTCCTGGATTTAACTTTCTCCTTAGGGTCTTTCTGATATATTTTCCTGGTCTGGGAAAAGAAAGATTCACTGTAGCATAAGGGGGATTCCTAATGTCAGCAGCATGTCGTAAAGATATGCTATTGGAAGGATTCGGAAAGAGCCAAAAGCTTTGTAACTATGTGATTTACATCTCCCTTCCTTCCCATCTACTTAAATCTTTTTCTCCTTTTCTCTTCTGATTCCCAGCAGTATACCCTTCTTTCTTGCTCCCTTTCTCTCTGTCCCCTTACCAGCTCCATTGCCTCTCCAAAGAGGACGGTTTTTAAGTCATTCCCAGACTACCGTCCATTATTGGTAAAAAACCCAGTAACCTGAAATAGCTTGAATTGCTTTGGAGATAATCATATTTTATCTAATGCCATGCATACCATGTTACTCAGTATTTCAATTAATCTTTTTATATATTTGATTATTTCAGTTACTGTATTAAAAATTTTTGACTATTATAACATCATCTGTCTAGTATGCCATGATTTAAAGGTAATGAGTAAATATTTAAAGTTCTTATTTAATTCATTCTTAAATGTCTTATTAAAATTATTAAATGAAATTGACTTATCCTTATACATGAAAATAAATTTATATGACAATGGAAGGAGCACCGGACTTTAATCAGAAAATCTGGTTTTTGACTCAGCTTAAATTTTTTCTGTGCCTTTCCTCTTTGATGTTAGGAGGATAATTAGCAAAACTTAAATAAGTTCTGTAAATTAGTAATAGTATTTTATCAACAGTCATTTCTGAATTTTTTTTTTAAAGATTTTATTTATTTATTTGTTAGAGAGAGCGAGCACAGGCAGACAGAGAGGCAGGCAGAGGCAGAGGCAGAGGGAGAAGCAGGCTCTCCACTGAGCAAGGAGCCCAATGTGGGACTCAATCCCAGGACGCTGGGATCATGACCTGAGCCGAAGGCAGCCGCTTAACTAACTGAGCCACCCAGGCATCCCTCATTTCTGAATTTTGATGATTCTACAGTAGTTATATAAAATGTTCGTATTTGGGAAATTCCTGCTGTCCTTTATCTGATTCAGACCCAACCTAGAATCCTAGATTGCATTTAATGTGTCCTTGGTCTCTTTAATCTAGAACACCCCTTGGTTTTTCTTTGTCTTTTGTGACCATGACACTTTTGAAGAGTACTGGCCAGTTATTTTATAGAATGTCCTTCAATGTAGGATTGACTAATATTTCCTCTAACTAATGCTCTTCTGGCAAGAATATCTCAGAAATGTTGTTGTGTCTTTTTTTTTTTATACTGTGTATCAAGATTTCTACATTTCTCATTACTGGTCACATTAATTTTGATCACTTGGTTAAGGAAATGTTGACCCAGTTTAGGTACTTTAAGGTTATTTTTCCTTTTGTAATTTAATAAGTATCCTACTGGAAAATGCAAGAGGCTATGTAAATATTTTGTTCTTTTCATTATATTTTACCCACTACTTTTAGGATCTATCTGATGATTCTTGCCTCTAGTAATTATTGTGGTATTTGCCAAATCATGATTTTTTTTTCAAGTAAGGTGATTTTTCTGTGCTGTACTTTCTCCCCCAGTTATTAATTTCTTAACTTATAATTTAGGGATATTTATTTTATTCTATGGGTTATAATCCATTGCAGTCATTGTGTTGTTTCTCCAGTTGTCCTAATTTGGACATTGGGAGCTTCTTCATGTTGGCTCCTCTGTTCTTTTGATGTACCCTCATTAATTTTTGAGCACTTTACTTTCTTGTACCACAACTCATTCCAAGTTCATCTTATATTTTCTTTGTCTCCGCTCTGTAATCGTCCATTTCTCTGTAGAGTCCTGGTTCCTTGGAGACTGATTTCTTAGCAACTGACATTAAGAAACCAAGAGCTGGAAACTAGATGTGCTCAGTGCTACTGGTTGGTTGTCTTTACTAATGGGTCTTCTCAACAAACAGATCTAAGAAATACGTATATACAAATATACACATCTGTAGCTCTATTTATGTTAAAAAACATGAATATAAGAAATAGCACAGAAGATCATGGGGGAAGGGAGGGAAAGCTGAATGGGAAGAAATCAGAGAGGGAAACAAACCATGAAAGAGTCTTGACTCCTTGAAACAAACTGAGGGTTGAGGAAAGGGAGGTGGGTGGAGGGATGGGGTAACTAGGCGATGGGCATTAAAAAAGGGCATGTGATATGATGAGCACTGGATGTTATATGCAACTAATGAGTCATCGAACACTACACTAAAAACTAATGATATGTTGGCTAATTGAATTTAAATTTAAAAAAAAAAGGAAAAAGATGACACCATAATAATACCTCAGATTGCAGTCCAACAGCACACAGGGTTAAAGCTAGCCTTCCTTCTTTCCTTATTTATATTTCCCTTCTTTGGCAGTAAGAAACTTGGCTTTCATTATCTACAATTTAATGACTTATTTGCTCAGATCTAAAGTATATATAAAGTAGTTTCAGAATTGCAAAACCGCCCTTGGGAGAAGGTGAGCATATTTTGCATGTAGAAGGGACATGAATTGTGGGCTAGAAGACAGACTGTGATAGGCAGCCTATCTCCTCTCCTTGCCCGTGGGGCTACATAGAGTGACTTGTAACAAAAAGACAATGGCAAAAGTGATAATAGGTCATTTCCAAAATTATGTTACAAAAGTACTGTGACTTCTGTCTCATTTTCCCTCTCTTGTTCTCACTCTTAGAACCCTCACTCTGGGGAAAGCAAGCTGCCATGTTTTGAGTAACTCTAAAAGCAAACTCACATAGCAAGGAACTGATGTCCCCAGTCAGTAGCCAGGGAGGACTTGACAGCTACCAACAGCCATATGAATGAGCTTTGAAGCACATGCCCCCTTAAACATGGGATGACTGCAGGCCTGGCTCATGCCATGGTGGAAGCCTTTGGAAAGACTTTGATTAAGAGGCACCAAAGCTAAGCCAGCCCTGGATTCCTTATCTATAGAATCTGTGAGATAAGTGTTCGTTGTTTAAAGCCACTAAACTTTGGAGCAATTTCTCATGCGATAATAGATAACTAATATTTGCTGTGAAGAGATTTATGAACTAGACCTCACTGTTTATGTATAGCTCTTTTGTCTTTAGCTTTAGAGTATATTAGTCAAAATACTTTTTTTAGGTGCCTTAGGTTAGTTCTTTTTTTCCCCCAATCCCTCAGGGTGGTTATGATATTTAATTACAGTTAGGTTCATTTACTATTATTTGCATTCTATTAGGACTCCCCAAAATTCTGTAAATTTTTTTAAGTATGTGAAACATCGGGGTGCCTGGGTGGCTCAGTGGGTTAAAGCCTCTGCCTTCCGCTCAGGTCATGATCTCATTCAGGGTCCTGGGATTGAGCCCTGCATCAGGCTCTCTGCTCAGCAGGGAGCCTGCTGCCTCCTCTCTCTCTGCCTGCCTCTCTGCCTACCTGTGATCTCTGTCTGTCAAATAAGTAAATAAAATCTTTAAAAAAAAAAAAAAAAGTATGTGAAACATTTATATGGTTTTAAACACCAGAATCGTACAAAAAGCTTACTTACTCCGGAGGACAATTCTCATCTACTTCTTTCCTCCTTCCCTCAATATTCCCACCTACTCTCTGCCCTGTGGGTAATCTCATTAGTTTCTGGCTTACATTCCTGTATTTCTTTTAGCATAAATTAGAAGGAACATGTGTATTTTCTTATATCCCTTCTTTATTACATGAAATGTGGTATACTGCAGGTTCTCTTTGCATTTAGCTCTTATTTGTTGTTGTTAATTATATCTTGGGAATCATTCCATAAAAGCTCAGAGAATCCATCCTCACTTTTTTTAATAGCTGCTTTGTACTTCACTGTGTGAATGTATCAGAGTTTATTCAGTTGCTCTCTTGTATATGGGCATTTAGGTTGTTCTCAATATTTTGCAGTTAAAAGCAATCTTTAATTGAATAACTTTATGCACTCATATTTTCATGTTATTAGAGGTTTTTTGGGTTTTTTTTTTCAGGGTAAATTCCTGCAAGTGGGACTGTTGGGTCAAAGGATAAGTGTGTATGTGGTTTTGTTAGATATTGCCAAATTGCTCTCCAAAAGAGTTACAACTATTTTCATTCCCAACAGCAATGCATGTGAATGCCTATTTCTAATGGAGTTATTTTAATGTTTAGTTATTAGATGTTTATAAGACATTGCCATCTAAAAGAATTCATTAAGAGGGTAAAATATCTAGTCTTATTTCAATGGCTCAGTTGATAGAATATGTTATCTTTGATCTCAGAGTCATGAGTTCAAGTCCCATGTTGGGCAGAGAGCTTACTTAAAAAATTTTTTTTATCTTGTTTCATTTTTTCTTTTCCTACCACCTTAACTCCCACCCCCATTGCATCTCCACTTCCTCATATCAGGGAGATCATGTGATAGTTGTCTTTCTCCAGTTGACTTATTTCGCTAAGCATAATACGCTCTAGTTCCATCCATGTCGTCGCAAATGGTAAGATTTCATTTCTTTTGATGGCTGCATAGTATTCCATTGTATATATATACCACATCTTCTTTATCCATTCATCTGTCGATGGACATCTAGGTTCTTTCCATAACTTGGCTATTGTGGACATTGCTGCTATAAACATTCGGGTACACGTGCCCCTTTGGATCACTACGTTTGTATCTTTAGGGTAAATACCCAGTAGTGCAATTGCTGGGTCATAAGGTAGCTCTATTTTCAATTTTTTGAGGAACCTCCATGCTGGATCGGGAGGGAGACAAACCAAAAGAGACTCTTAATGTCATAAAACAAACTGAGGGGGGTGGGGGGGAGAGGGGTTGGGAGAGGGTGGTGGGGTTACATTATATGTTTAAATAAAGCTTAAGTAAAAAGAAAAAAAAAGAAATGTAAAAAAAAATTTTTTTTTAGTTGCTGCAAGAATTAAACTGAATTAAGACTAACATGAGTTAGCTAATTCATTTTAGCACAATAAAAATAATCCAAGAGGGGCACCTGGGTGGCTCAGTGGGTTAAAGCCTCTGCCTTCAGCTCGGGTCATGATCCCAGGGTCCTGGGATCCAGCCCTGCATTGGGCTCTCTGCTCTCTGTTCCTCGGGGAGCCTGCTTCTTCTTCTCTCTCTGCCTGCCTCTCTGCCTACTTGCAATCTCTGTCAAGTAAATAAATAAAATCTTTAAAAAAAAAAATCCAAGAAATAAAAAGTGATATTCTTTAAGGTATAGACTTTAAAGACTCATTTCATTTTTGCTTGTTTGTTTAAAAACATTAGATGAATATGAATGAATCCCCATTATATACTCTTTAGTTTTGTTTTCTGGCCCTTTATTTTTATCTTAATCTCTTACTTCTCTCCCACAAACTCCTCTTTCTCCTGCACTACATAACTTTCCAGAATGCAGGGTGGTCACTTTTGGCTTCATGTCCTTTCATATGCCATTCCTTCTGTCTTAATCCTCATTCCTCTCCAATTATATCTGGTAAACTTCTACTTATCCATTGAAATTCATGTAATATACTCGAATGCCTGGCAGGCTCAATCAGTAGAACATGAGACTCTTGGTCTTGGGATTGTGAGTTCAAGCCCCACTCTCTGTGTAGAGATTACTTAAAAATAAAATCTTAAAAAAACAAACAAACCCTCAGTTCATACATTACCTCCTTCACACCTTTGCTCCTCCTTCTCTAACCCCTCCACCACTACTTACCTAGTCTTTTTTTAAATGTGATTCTGTAATATTTTTTGTATCACTATATGACATACATTGTTTAGTAATGACATCTTAATGGGTTTTCTTTTACAGTAGAATGTGTTCCTTCACAGTACACTTTCATTCTTCATTAGAATCCTATTGCCTAACATATATATAATTATTAAATATATATAAATGAGTGAATTAATTTTTTCCTTTGTAAGGAGAGTTTGAATCTTTGCAAATTATAGAGAATAGTTTTCTTTACAAATATTTATGCTCCTACTTAATCACTTCTTTTTTTCTTTTTTCTTTTTAAGATTTTATTTATTTATTTATTTGACAGAGAGAGAGATCACAAGTAGGCAGAGAGGCAGGCAGAGAAAAAGGGGGAAGCAGGCTCCCTGCTGAGTAGAGAGCTCGATGCAGGGCTCGATCCCAGGACCCTGAGATCATGATCTGAGCCGAAGGCAGAGGCTTAACCCACTGAGTCACCAAGGCGCCCCTTAATTACTACTTTCATCTTGAAAGATCTAAGATTTTATCTTAAATCTGAATCTATCAAGCTAAATTTTATAACCACTTTATATTTGACAACATTTAAAATATTTTTAGAATAAAATATTGACCCTTGCTTTGACAGTTTTATGTATTCTATGTAACATAAAACTAAAATTATGCAAAATTAAAATTAACCTGTAATTAAATAAACTTGAATGTTCTTTTCACTGCTGACTCACACTTTTCTTTTCCCTTCATAAAATAGAACATTGTACATTACATGGGCTATGCGGTTGGCTCTTGAATTTGAATGGCAGCCCTAAAATTCATAACTCTTGGAACAGTGTGAGGAAATATTTTGTAGATATGTATCAAGTAAAACTGAAGAATACTGAGTCCTGTCATTTTTATATTTTAAGAATGCATACATTTTTCTTGCCCTCTAGGCACTAACACTAGGTGACACTATGCACAATGTATGCTTGTGTACTTTGCTTTTCCTTGATCATTACTATTTAACCTTAGTTTTCTTTCCACAGCAATAGGGTGGGCTGCAATTCAATTCTAACAGTAACTGCCCAGATTTAGTATCAGACTTATATAGGTTTAAGAGCTCAATTCTTCATAAGTCTGTTCCTACTTAAGATTCCAGCTGAACTTTGGCCACCTGCACTTCTGACCAACTTGGCTACAAGTTCAGGGATTCCCACAACGCTCTCAGGTTTAATAATTCACCCAGATGACTCATAGAATCCAAGAAGGCACTATACTTAAAATTACAGCTTTATTTTAAAGATACAACTCAGAAACAGCCAGATGCAGAGATGCATAGGGAAGGATCTGTGAGGATCTTAGAGTTTCTATGACTTCTCCCATTATACTCAAGGTGTATCACCTTCTTATCACATCAGTGTTTTTGCCCACCAGGGACATCCACTAATCCTCAGTGTCCAGAATTTTTATTGTAGTTTCATTACATAGGGATGATTTATTACATCATTGGCCATACGATTAAACTCTGGTTCTACCATATTTGGAGGACAAGGGGACCTGAAGTTCCAACCCAATCTTGAAGCTATCTAGGGACCCACAATGAGTCACTTCATAAGAAAGAAACTCCTATCAGTCAGAAAATTTCAATAGTTTTTAATAATTTTTTTTAAGATTTTATTTATTCATTTGACACAGAGAAAGAGAGAGATCACAAGCAGGGGGGAGTGGCAGAGGGAGGGAGAAGCAGGCTTCCAGATGAGCAGGGAGCCTGATGCGGGACTCCATCCCAGGATCCTGGCATCATGACCTGAGCCAAAGGCAGATGCTTAACTGACTGAGCCACCCAGGCACCCTCATCAATTTTTTATGAATGTTCAGTGATTGATCAGTTGCATACAACACCCAGTACTCATCACATCACATGCCCTCCCTAATACCCATCACCCAGTTACCCCACCTACCTCCCTTTCCACAACCCTCAGTTTGTTTCCCAGAGTTAAAAGTCTCTCATGGTTTGTCTCCTGCTCTCATTTCTTCCCATTCAGGTTTCTCTCCTTGTCCCTATGATCCTCTGCACTTTTCCTTATATTCCACATGTGACTGAAACCATATGATAATTACTGTTCTCTGATTAACTTATTTCAGATATCATAATACCCTCCAGTTCCGTCCACATCAATGTAAATGGTAAGATTTCATCTTTCTGATAGCTGAGCAATATTCCATTGTATATATGAACCACATCTTCCTTATCCATTCATGTGTTAAACGACATCTTGGCTCCTTCCACAGTTTGGCTGTTGTGAATATTACTTCTATGAACATTGGAGTGCATGTGCCCCTTTCCACTACATCTGTATCTTTGGGGTAAATACCCAGTAGTGCAATTGCTGGGTCATAGGGTAGGTCTATTTTTCACTTCCAAGGAACCTCCATACTGTTTTTAAGTTTTTGAGGAGCCTCTGTACTGTTTTCCAGAGTGGCTGTATCAGCTTGTATTTCCACCAACAGTGTAAAAGGTTCACCTTAAAATTTGTATGGAACCAGAGAAGACCCCAAATAGCCAAGGGAATGTTGAAAAATAAAACCAAAGCGGGGAGCATTACAATGCCTGATTTCAAGCTGTATTACAAAGCTGTGATCATCAGGATAGTATGGTACTTGCACAATAACAGACACATAGATTGATAGACCCGAATAGAGGGCCCAGAAATGGACCCTCAACTCTGTGGTCAGTTAATCTTCGACAAAGCAAGAAAGAATATCCAGTGGAAAAAAGACAGTCTCTTTAATAAATGGTCCTGGATATGGGGCGCCTGGGTGGCTCAGTGGGTTAAAGCCTCTACCTTCAGCTCAGGTCATGATCTCAGGGTCCTGGGATCGAGCCCCACATCGGGCTCTCTGCTCAGCCAGGGAGCCTGCTTCCTCCGCTCTCTCTCTCTCTCTCTGCCTGCCTCTCTGCCTACTTGTGATTTCTATCTGTTAAATAAATAAATAAAATCTTTAAAAACTTTTTAAATAAATAAATAAATAAATAAATAAATTGTCCTGGAGAAATTGGACAGCCACATGCAGAAGAATGAAACTGGACCATTCTCTTACACCATACACAAAGATAAACTCAAAATGGATGAAAGACCTGAATATGAGACAGGAATCTGTCAAATCCTAGAGGAGAACACTAACAGTAACCTCTTCAACCTCGGCCACAGCAACTTCTTGCAAGACATGTCTCTAAAGTCAAGGGAAACATAAGCAAAAATGAACTATGAGGACTTCATCAAGATAAAAATCTTCTGCATGGCAAAGGATACAGTCAACAAAATGAAAAGGCAATCTACGGAGTGGGAGAAGATATTTGCAAATGACATAACAGGTAAAGGGCTGGTATCCAAGATCTATACAGAGCTTCTCCAACTCAACACCCAAGAAATAAATAATCCAGTCAAGAAATGGGCAGAAGACACGGACAGACATTTCTGTAAAGAAGACATACAAAAGGCCAACTGATAGGAAAAAATGCTGCACATCACTTGCCATCAGGAAATACAAATCAAAACCATAATGAGATACCACCTTACACCAGTTAGAATGGCTAAAATTAACAAGACAGGGAACAACAAATGTTGGTGAGGATGTGGAGAAAGGGGAACGCTCTTACACTGGTGATGGGAATTTTAAGGTTTTAAGGGTTTTTAATTTAAATTTAAGGGTGAACTCTGCCAGGATCCTAGGACAAGGAGCAGATACATTCTCTATTATACCACATTAAGGAAATACCAAATAGATTATTATTTGCACAAACTCTATAATTGGGATAAGGGAATACAGAATCACATAATCAAGCACAAATACACGAAATTTGAAATGACAGAGATAATTAACGAAAGCTGAGAAATTTGTAAGAAAGTTTATTTTGAGACCACAATGTGGGTGGTAGGGATACAACTTATTGAATTAAGAAAACAATCCCATTTTCAGTCACACCAAAAATAATAAAATACCTAGAATAATCTTAACCAAAGAGGTAAAAGAACTGTACTCTGAAAACTATAAAACATAGATGAAAGAAATTCAAGATGACACAAAGAAATGGAAAGATATTCCATACTCAGTAGATTGGGAGAACAAGTATTGTTAAAATGTTCATACCGCCCAAAACAATCTACGGGCTTAATGCAATCCCTATGAGATTACCCAACAGCATTTTTCACAGAACTACAACAAATAATTCTAAAATTCATATGGAACCAAAAAGACCCCAAATAGACAAAGTAATTTTGAAAAAGAGGAACAAAATAAGAACTATGACAACCCCAGATTTCAAGATACACTCCAAAGCTGTAGTAATCAAAACAGTATAGTACTGGCACAAAAACAGACACTAGATCAGTGCAACAGAATAGAAAGCACAACACCAGACAGAAGGGCTAAAATTAACAAGTCAAGAAACAATAAATGTTGGTGAGGATGCGAGGATGGTGAGGAAACTAGAAGGTATTGTGCAAGCAAAATAAGTCAACAGGAAAAGACATATTATAATATTTCATTAATGTGGAATTTAAGACAGAAAACAGGATCTAGAGGAAGGGAGGGAAAAATAAAATAAGATGAAATCAGAGAGGGAAACAAACTGATGTTTGCTGGAGGGGAGGTGGGTAGGGGCATGGGATAGCTGGGTCATGGGCAGTAAAGAGAGCATGTGATGTAATGAGCACTGGATGTTGTATGCAGCTGATGAATAATTGAACTCTACCTCTGAAACTAATGATATACTATATGTTAATAGAATTTAAATAAAGTTAGAAAAAAGAATAGAAAGCCCCAAAATAAACACACAATTAAATGGTCAGTTAATCTACAACAAAGGATGCAAGAATATGAAATGGGAAAAAGTCTCTTCAACAAATGGTGTTGGAAAAACCGGACAGCTACATGCAAAGTAATGAAATTGACCACTTTTCTTATACCATACACAAAAATAAACTCAAAATAGATCAACAACCTAAATGTGAGACCTGAAACTGTAAAAATCCCAGAAAAGAGCAGAGGCAGTAATTTTGACATTGGCTGTGGCAACATTATTCTAGATATGTCTCCTAAGGCAGGGGAAACAAAAGCAAAAATAAATTATTGGGACTACATCAAAATAAAAAGCTTCTGCACCACAAAGGAAACAATCAACAAAACTAAAAGGCTACCTACTGCATGAGAGAAGACATTTGCAGATGACATATCCAATAAGGGGTGAGTGTCCAAACTATATAAAGAACTGATAAAACTCAACACCAAAAACAAGCAAACAAACAATGCTATTAAAAATGGTCAAAAGAAATGAAATCTTGCCATTTGCGATGACATGGTGGAACTAGAGGGTATTATGCTTAGCGAAATAAGTCAGTCGGAGAAAGACAGCTATCATATGATCTCCCTGATATGAGGAAGTGGAGATGCAACAGGGGTGGGGGTTAAGGGGGTAGAAAAAGAAAAAATGAAGCAAGATGAGATCAGGAGGGAGACAAACCAAAAGAGACTCTTAATGTCATAAACTGGGGGGGGGTGGGAGGGAGGGGTGTTGGGAGAGGGTGGTGGAGTTACATTATATGTTTAAATAAAAATAAAAAAATAATAAATAATTTTTAAAAAACATGAAACAAACAAACAAAAAAAAATGGGCAGAAGACCAGAACAGAAATTTCTCCAAAGAAATCATACAGATGGCCAATAGATACATAAAAAGATGCTCAACATCACTCATCATCAAGGAAATGCAAATCAGAACTACAGTATACAACTCATACCTGTCAGAATGGCTAAAATAAAACACAAGAAACAACATGTGTGGGGTGCCTGGTTGGCTCAGTGGGTTAAAACCTCTGCCTTCAGCTCAGATCATGATCCCAGGGTCCTGGGATCAAGCCCCGTATCGGGCTCTCTGCTCAGCAGGGAGCCTGCTTCCTCCTCTCTCTCTGCCTGCCTCTCTGCCTACTTGTGATCTCTGTCTGTCAAATAAATAAATAAAATCTTAAAAAAAAAAAAAAAGAAACAACATGTGTTAGCAAAGATGTAGAGAAAAAAGAACCCTCATGCACTGTTGATGGGAATGCAAAGTGGTGCAGCCACCATAGAAAACATGAAGATTTCTCAAAAAATTGAATATAGAACTATTATATGATCCAGTAATCATTCTACTGGGTATTTACCCAAAGAATATGAAAACACTAAAAAGTAGTATATACAGCCTTATGGTTATTGCACCATTGTTTACAATAGCCAAAATAGAAGCAACTCAAGTGTCCATCAATAGATGAATGGATGAAGAAGTATTGTGTGTATGTGTGTGTGTGTGTGTTTACACACAATGGAATATTATTCAGCCATTAAAAAGAATGAA
The DNA here is from genome assembly GCA_003697995.1 of Taxidea taxus jeffersonii. Taxonomy (NCBI): domain Eukaryota; kingdom Metazoa; phylum Chordata; class Mammalia; order Carnivora; family Mustelidae; genus Taxidea; species Taxidea taxus. Next base: position 14,789 of record RCUC01142389.1, on the reverse strand, counting down.
ATCTTGCTATTTACAACAAGATGAATGGATCTAAAGGTATAATGCTAAGTGAAATAAGTCAGAGAAAGGCAAATATCATATTATTTAACTCATGTGGAATTTAAGAAACAAAACAAATGAACAAAGAAGAAAGGACAAACAAAAACCAGACTGAAGTATAGAGAACAAACTTGTGGTTACCAGAGAGGAGGTGGGTGGAAGAGTGGATGAAACAGATGAAGAGAATTAAAAGTATACTTATTGTGATGAGTGCTGAGTAATGTGTAGAATTGTTGAATCACTTTGTATTGTACACCTGAAACTAATACAACACTGTATGTTAATTATACCAGAATTTTAAAAACAAGTCAATTTTTAAAAAAAATTTTTTTGAAGATCCTTTATTGTGTAGTCCTTTTCTGCGGATAGAGCTACGAAATATGGGTGTTACATATGCACATGCACACACACAAACATAAATGTATATACACATATATATCTGTATGTGTATTTAGTTTTTTAGCATAACTAACCCATGAATTTGTACTGTTACTTCCAGTTCAACTTTCAGGCTACAGGGCTTTTACCTAACTTCTATAGTATATATTTTATCCCCTTTATTTCACACAAAGAATCCTGGTTCTTTAGAACACAGAACATGATAGATGTAGAAATCCACATACTTGCTCATTTACTTTATGCTATTGAACATATACAACAGTCTCATAATAATATTCTTAATGCCATCACTACCAATGTGGTTACCAAAAATATTTTTAGTTTTTTTCTTGTGATCTCTATGTTTTCTCCCATGTTTACAAGTTACACTACATTTTTAGAGTATATAGTCATTATGTGTTATTCTCTCACTGTTAAATTCTCACTTATTCTTAGAACTTTAAGTAACTATATATTTCATTACTGCCTCTTATTCTGTGTTGATATTTCTTTAATAGTTCTGATATGAAGCTTATTATATAGTGGTTTCCTCAGGAAAGCCTCAGGGGAAGAATATTCCTTGAGTTGTCTCATGTTGCTAATAGTTTGTAGTTTTTATACATAAACTTTAGTCTTGGTGGATATAAAATTCTTGCCTCATTTTTTCCTTCTGTGTTTTAAACATATTGCTTCCATTCCTTTGCTGTCACAGTCTGATAATCTGATTTTCCCCTTATAAGTTACTCGCTCTTTTTGCAGACTTCTTTTTCTTTAATTTCAGTAGAGCATGTCTTGGTGTGTTGTTCATTCTGGATCTAAATTCTCAGAAACAGAGTGTGCATGCTTTTTCAATACGTAGTTTTAAATGTTGTTTTGTTATTTGTTTGTTTCCAGGACAATTTTCTTAAAATACAGCTTTTGGTATTTGTTGTGTTTTCTTGCTTTGGTTTTCTTTTTTGGGGCACTCTTTTTATCCATATGCTGGATCTTCTTTGCCTGGCTTCAATATTTTTTTCTTTTACTCAAGAATTTTTAGGTCTTTCTTCATGTATTTCTGTTTTTAAATTTTCTCTTTATGTCTTCTTTTTCTCTTAAAACAAAAATTTTTATTTAATTTTGCCCATTCTAGTTTACTCTTCATTTTTGAAATTATTTTTTTTTACTTTATTTAAGCTTTATTTAAACATATGATGTAACCCCACCACCCTCACCCAACCCCTCTTCCCCCCACCCCCCTCAGTTTGTTTTATGACATTAAGAGTCTCTTATGGTTTTTCTCCCTCCCGATCCCATCTTCTTTCATTTTTACTTTTCCTACCACCTTAACTCCCACCCCCGTTGCATCTCCACTTCCTCATATCAGAGAGATCATGTGGTAGTTGTCTTTCTCCAGTTGACTTATTTCGCTAAGCATAATACGCTACTGGGTATCTATCCTAAAGATACAAACGTAGTGATCCAAAGGGGCACGTGTACCCGAATGTTTATAGCAGCAATGTCCACAATAGCCAAGTTATGGAAAGAACCTAGATGTCCATCAACAGATGAATGGATAAAGAAGATGTGGTATATATATACGATGGAATACTATGCAGCCATTTTTGAAATTATTTTTAAAAAGAATTGTAATTCTTTACTAAATTCTGTTACTTCATTTCAGCATTTTTCTCATTCTAACTTTTTTTTCATGGCTTGTATCATTTTCTTAACCTCTTTTAAATTGTTTTGAAATAGTAAATTACAATTTTAGTCTATTTTGTGAACAGTCTTTCTGACATGCTTTCATTATACATAGAAATTCTATCCTATTCATTCATTATGCACCATCTCTTGAAACTATACAATACCACTTGATGTAAGTCTTGGGGAAAAACAAAAATAAACGTTTATCTATAAACTCTGTAACACAATGGTAAATATAAGAGGCAGAGAAGCATGATAAATAACATGACAGAGGGACACCTGGGTGGCTCAGTTGGTTAAGCGGCTGCCTTCGGCTCAGGTCATGATCCCAGCGTCCTGGGATCGAGTCCCACATTGGGCTCCTTGCTCAGCAGGGAACCTGCTTCTCCCTCTGCCTGCCTCTCTGTCTGCCTATGCTCTCCCTCTCTCTAACAAATAAATAAATAAAATCTTTAAAAAAAAAAAATAACATGACAGAGATGTATTCAAGATGGAGACATTCTACAGGACAAATAACTCACCATTTTAAAAGAGGAAGAGAGAAATGTATAGGTTATAAGAAACCTAACAGATTTGTCAACCAGCGACAAAGCATAGACTTTGTGTCCCAATCCCAGCTGAACAAACTGAAAAAAAACAAAACAAAACAGAAAAATGTACAAGGAAATGGGGGAAATATGAACAGTGATCTGATTATTTGTTGCTACTAAGGATATATTGTTAATTTTTTTTAATCGTGGATAAATCGTGGATCAAGTAGTGTTGTACTCATGTTTTTAAAAATAATAATTTTTTTAAGATTTTATTTATTTATTTATTAGAGAGAGAGAGAGAGCGTGCGCGCACACAAGCTCAGGCAGCTCCCTTTACACACAAGCTCACTTGTGTGTTTTCTCCCTCTTAAAGGGATTATTCTGACTGCTATGTTTATTAATTAATTACTTTTTAGTGACTCTTATGTGCTAAATTCTGGGAATCAAAACACAAAAATACCTACCTTCCTAAACTGATACTTTAGTAAGGAAGACTACACTAGAAAGGGGGCACAGGCAAGAGCAAAGAGATTCATTGTTAGGTTATACCAATAATCTAAACAAAAGATGATAGAGGTTTAGACAAGGTGACAGTGGCAGCAGTAATGAGAATTAAGTCTGGATATATTTTGAAGATGGAACCAACAGGGTTTACTAATAGATTGAAAGAAAAAGTCAAAGGGGCTCATGGGTGGCTCAGTTGGTTAAGCATCTGACTTTGGTTCAGGTCATGATCTCAGGGTTCTGGCATGGAGCCCTACATTAGGCTCCCCTCTCAGCAGGGAGTCTGCTTGTTCCTCTCCTTCTTCCCCTCCCCCAACATGTGCGTTCTCTCTCTCTCTCTCTTTCTCAAATAAATAAATAAAATCTTAAAAGAAAGAAAAAGTCAAGGATGACAACATTTTCTTGTTTAAATACCACGAAAGATAATTACTATTTGTGACTATGATTTATATATTTCTTTCATTTGTCACTTTTTCAAAGTCAGAAGGATGTTAGGAAACAAGGTACCTTGGGCTTGCTCATCTACACTGGACCTGAGTTCAAGTATGAACAATAGATTTCCCAGTTTTTATATCATTCCCATTTAGCCTCTTCCTCTAGGAACTAATGGGTATAGATATTGACAGATGAACTCTCCATTAGAATATAGTTATTAGAGTGCAAGCCTGGGAGTCAGTGGAACATCTAATCTTAGCAGATCAAGCTGTGTGGCAATGACAGATCCATTTAACTTCTCTAGCCCTTCATTTTCTCACCTGAAAAATGATAATAAGCATACTCTAGTTTTGTCAGTATTAAGTAAAACATATTAATATGATTTCAGAAATACAAACTTAAATAAAAACAAATCAGTGATATTCTATTTTATTTCTCTCTGTTACTGCAGAATACAGTGCAAATAAAGTGGAATCTGTATGATCTTGAGCATAGACAGAAGTATGAAAGAATATCTTTCACAATTTTGGTAAAACCCAAATTGTGTGCTTTGCTAAAGCCATCAATATAAAAACAGAATTATTGGGTGATAGATTTTGAAAGGAATAGAGTTGAAAATTTAGTTTCTTCCTATTAATTTAAGGTACTCTCTTAGTGATTTAATGTCCTTCAATTTGAACAGAGTCTATTAAGAGCATATTCTGTGTCAGGCATGGTATTCTGTACTAGGTATTCTAAATCTCTTAAGAATCTTAGCACTGCTATTATATGTAGTCCGTTACTTATCACAGTCTTTCTGCTCAGCTTTTTTCAAAATAGGAATCTGCATTAAGTTCAGGTACAACTTAGGGGTCCCAGCTAATGTAAATAGCTTAAAAGGCCTAAGTTTTGTAGTAACCCTGTATTAATTTAACAAACGCAGAGACTCTGGTTTCCACCAAAAGCATTTTGTCAGCTCTCTTCTGCTCTGCTTTTATCTATAGTGTAGAGAAGGCTAGGGGAGTAGGACTTTAGCTCCCAGTTGTCATATTTTACTACCTAAATAACAGAAGACTTAAATCTTTGTTTCTTATATTCAAGAGCTGATTGGCTCCTCCTATTTTTAATTCCTTTTCCTTGGAAGGGTGTTCTAATATGCATTCAGAAATATGACTGCTCATAGGATTTGTGTTAGATCTTTTCAAGCCTAATGATAGGGCATTTCCATTACTGTTATTTAATGGTTTTTGTTTTGTTTTTTGTTCTTGTTTTTTTTTTTAGATTTTATTTATTTATTTGTCAGAGAGGGAGAGAGAGAGAGTGCCGTGCACACAAGCAGGGGGAGCGGCAGGCAGAGGGAGAAGCAATCTCCCTGCTGAGCAGGGAGTCCAATGTAGGACTCAATCCCAGGACCCTGGGATCATGACCTGAGCTAAAGGCAGGCGTTTAACCAGCTGAGCCACCCAGGCGTCCCTCTGTTGCTTAATGTTAAACTACTATTCCTTTTGAGCTATATGAGCTATTTATAAGCAATAATGAATAATTCGTTTTGAGAGGCAATGCATTTTTTCAGTAATTGATCTGAATAAAACTAATATTAAACATGAAGACATTAATAGGGTGGATATTAGCAATCATTTATTCAAATTAAGGCAGAATTCTTTTATTTACAGCATCAAGCCAACTTGGGTTGATAGGTTATAGAAAATTAATTTCTTACCATATGAGAAATACATATTTCTTTCTCTCAGCATGGCTTTAATTCAGAAATGACCTCTTCAGTTCCTACCTCTTCTAGGAGGAATGTTATTTACTCCTTGATAATAAGACCTCACCTTTGTATGCTAAAGTCAGAGTTTATATTTCTTGTTATGTGGATTAGAAATGCCACAAGGAACACTGCAAAATAAATTAGTAGAATTATTGCTTACGGTTGAGGACATTTCGGCAGCTACAAAATGGGTGAAAAAAAATTAAATTTACCAAGCAACATTATCACAACTGAATGGTACTTCGTACTGTTTTTCAAATAACAAATGAAAGAAGTAGAAGATCTATGAGACAGGGTTGCCTTTAAAAATGTGATTTTAATGCATTAATTACTGTGTGGCAAGTGCATAGGAAGAGGTTAGCCTTTTCTAGATATATTCTCATCTCTATTTCTTTAGATATTTTCAGATTTATGTTAACTAATCTCAGGATTTGTATTTCTTCTTTTTTTTTTTCTAAGCAATAGAAAAATGTTCCCAAGACATTGCTGATTTTAGTTTTCAGATTGCCTTTGTCTCTGTAAGTAATATGAGTACAGGGAATATTTCTGAAAAGGCTGCTTGTACCTAGATCAATTTCAAGTTAGAGCCTTTAAAAATTACCTGTATTTTTAAATTACCTATATTATAAGACAATAGGATGTTCTGGATAGTGCAGTAAGAGTAGACTTAAATTAGTAGATGAACAAACTGTTTTGACACTCATTTTTTGGTACCTCTAATTCTTAGGAAGGTAATTGAGATTGTATTAAATTCTGTAATTTATTTTATAATGATCATTTAATAAAATATTTAAAATCATGGAGGTTTATAAAATTTCAACATGGGATATCAAAATAGATAAACTTGACAAATTAATGAATTCTGAATTACATATATATCAAAGTAGCTCTAAATTATTTTTTTAAATTTTCAGCTATAATAATCATGCTTATTATAAAAAATGAAAAATACAGAAACATGCAAAAAAATTAAAATCAACATTTATCATGTCAACCAGCATTAAAGACTTTAAATTTTTTCATGTGTTTTCTTAAGGTGTTTTTTCCATATGCATTTTTAAACTGTTTAGTTTGAAATTATTTCCAACTTAGAGAAGAGTTATAAGAAGAAGGCAATTAACATTTCTCCCCTATGCTTTTAGTGCTCCCTCTCTCTGCATATATACACCTAACCACAGCACATATTCAAATGTTTTTAGTTCTCCAAAGAATGCCCTTGCTAGCAATTTTGTTTTCCTGCTTCAGAGTCCGATCCAGGAGCATACATTGCCTTTACATATCTTAGCTCTTGTTTTCCTTTAATCTGGAACAGTTCCTTGGTCATTTCTTACTCTTTCATGACATTGGCATGTTTAATGCCAACTGTTCTGTATATGCAAAATTTCAAGGAATTGAAATTATTTCCATTATTATAATTTTATATCCTTGGGGTGCCTGGGTGGCTCAGTCGATTAAGCCGCTGTCTTCGGCTGATGTCATGATCCCAGGCCCCTTGTATTGAGCCCTGCATTGGGCTCCCTGCTCAGTGGAAAGCCTGCTTCTCCCTTTCCCTCTGCCTGCTGCTCTGCTTACTTGTGCTCTCTCTCTCTGTCAATAAATAAATAAAATCTTTAAAAAACATGTGTATCCCTTTCTCATTTAGTATTATATTTTGAGCATTTTCTAGGGTCATTAATTGCTCTTTCAGTTATTTTGGGTGGCTATATGTTTTTTATTTTCATTAGTCTTGTATTGGACATTTTTACAGTTTGTCATTTTTTTAGTATTACTAATACAGTTGGAAAGAATTGTCTTATAAATAAATCTTCATTGTAATTTAAATTTCTGAATACATCTATCAAGTGTTTGTTAAGTGCTTGCAACATGGAGCAGTAAAACAAAAGTCCTACAGAAGACAATAATTAAATGTTAATCTCTATGATTCTGAATATAATTAGAATGGAAATTTGGAAATGGGGGAAATTACCAGATAATGAGGTTGCCTGATTTAGGAAATGGAGATACAGGATATCCATTTAATTTTGAATTTCAGATGGGACACACAAGGAATAGCCACTAAAAAATTATTCATTGCATATCTGAAATTCAGTTTTAGCTGTGTATTTTGTATTTGTTGACCCTGCTGGAGGATTGAGTGGTCAGGAAAATGTCATCATAGTGATGGAGGAAGTGATGACAATGTTTCAGAGAATGAATGGCTTGAGAATGCCACTGAAGCAAGAGTGAGAATAGTTTCTATGAAGTATAGTTCATAGCCGTGTCTCATTCACTGCTACTTCCCCAACCCCTTTTAAACAGCGCCTGCACACTGTAGATAGTAAATATTTTCTGAATGAATGAATGAATTTGCACTAGAATAAAATCAGGCCTTTTGGGACAAAGGTTACCTGTTGTGTCTCAGTTGATAAGAATCAAATTTCCATGAGTTTGGGATACTTGGCAGACAGATTTGGACATCCTGCCTTTCTTTATTCACCTGTAATAGAAATGTGAATATAATGATTTATCAAGTTTCTACCGTGTATCAGATATTGGGGATACTTCGGTAAACAAGATTAGACATAGATTTTAGAGTCTAGTGAAAGTGACAAACATTTTTTAATTAAGCCACTTACTAATTTATAATTACAAACACACATATTATGAGAGGGAAGTACTTTGTTCTGAAATCACATAAAATAAGGGTATATTCTTTTTTTTTTTTTAAAGATTTTATTTATTTATTTGTCAGAGAGGGAGAGAGAGAGAGCAAGCAAGCACAGGCAGACAGAGTGGCAGGCAGAGGCAGAGGGAGAAGCAGGCTCCCTGCCGAGCAAGGAGCCCGAAATGGGACTCGATCCCAGGACGCTGGGATCATGACCTGAGCCGAAGGCAGCTGCTTAACCAACTGAGCCACCCAGGCGTCCCAAAATAAGGGTATATTCTTAAAAACCTAAGTGAGGATAGGGTTATGTGGTGTCATAAGGGGTAGATCCAGTTTCTTCTATGAAATCTTCATTTGTTCACTAATTTTCCCCCTGAGTTTATAGAATACTCTCTAGGCTATCACACTTGGTTCTTACACAGCTTTGGTTTTTTATCTTAATATATATGTGATTTGGTAGATTATGTATTCTTTGAGGAAGGAGAAATTAGAATAGACAAAAATTAGATTTATGATTTATTTTTATCACCTGTAGTTTCATGTATATAACAGGTGTAAATTATATGTTGACTCACTGAAATTATGATGGAGCTTTTGAGAGCAGTAGATATACCATATACATCCACGAGATTATTTCTTGATTCTTTGAGCATCTTGAAGAAGTTTATGGTGTCTAGCAGTCATTCTTCGTTTATAGACCTTGAGTGGCAATTTTAGGTCAGGGATAAATGTCTAGTGATTGGCAGTCAGGGAGCTTTGATAACTATTATCACATATTAACTTTAGTCAAAGCAGTTGCTTTTGAATCTGGCTTCAATATTCTTTGAAAATCTGACTACTTCTTACCACTTGTCTTGCCTTCCTTCTGGTTCCTGATGCTGTCATCGCTTTCCTAGATTATTATGATAGCCTCATAATTGCTCTCCCATGGTCTTATCCTGCTTGCAGCAACAAAAGGAAGATACTGGAAGCTTTTGAGCAGTGGTGGTAGCATTATAAGCTCTGTGCTTTGACATGGCCACATTGTGTCTAATAGATTGGAATAGAAGCATAGTAAATTTGTGTTGACTTGGCATAGTAGTAGGGAATCAGGATAACAATCACTTCTTAAGGACTTTATATTCTTGGTAGTTAAATAGTATCGCTTGCCGATCTTAGCACAGTTGACCCTTGAACATGGGTCCCTAAACTCCCTCATACTGTACCTTTGTAGAGTGTAAATTAATACTTTAATAAAGCTACTTTTTTTTTAAAAGGACACTACTAAGATGACAAATGGGCCAACCACAGATGAGGAGCAAACATTTAAAAATTCATATATCTGACAAAGGATTATATACAGAATATATAAACAATTCCTGCAAATCAGTAAGGTGGCAAACAGAACAATTTAAAAAAATGGGGCAAAATAATTTGGACACTTCAAAAAAAGGAATAATGTAATGGCCAATGAGCACATGAAAAGGGGCTCAACATCATTAATCATGAGGGATATACAAATTAACACCACAGCGAAGATACCATTGCCTACCCACTTGAGTGGTTTGAGTTAATAGAACTACCAAGTGTTGGCAAGGACATAGAACAACAAGAGCTCTCATTCTTTGCTGATGGGATCACAAATTTGGAAAAGTATTCAGGAGTTACTTTGTTTTATAAAGTTCATCATACATTTGCCCTATGACCCAGCAAGCCGTATACCCAGGAAGAGCAAAAACATTTCCACAAAAAGACTTACATAAAAATATCCATAGCAGGAAACCAAAATGTCCATCAACAGAATAATTTTTCAACAAATTATAGTATATTCATATTATAATACCTACTACAAAATAAAAAGGAATGAGCTACTGATATCCCCAGCCACAAAAATAAATTTCAGAAAACTATGTTGAGCAAAAGAGTCATACACAAAAGAATATTGTATCCTTTATTCCATGTAAACAATCTATGATAGAAGTTAGACGATATTTCTTCTCTACTAAGGAGGCATAGGGATGGACTAGTGAGGGACAGTTGAGAACTTTCTGGGATGATGAAAATGTTCTGTGTCTTGTTTGGGGTGAACATTTAAGATCTGTGCATCACATTTTATCTTTATTATACCTCAATAACAAGAAAATACAAAATGCTATAAATAATAGCCAATTGCAAGCCAACCAAGCAACTCTATTAATGTCTCACCATTTTTTAAGAAAAATAAATCCTGCTTCTCTGTCTTCAGAGAAAGCAAGCAGTTTTATTTAATGCTATTTTTATATATTACATATATGGCATATAAGTTATAAGAAGGTTATTTAAACAAATTTACTAAAGATTACCTGTGGAAAAAGGTGAATATTTTGCCTTCTTGCATATACATATATATTGAGGGAAAAAGGTTATTTCCCAAGTAGGCTCTTGCACTCTGTTCTCTTACCATTTCTTGTGGTAAAATGTGAACTATAATGTTTTGACCATGGAAAAGTAATTATTTATTGATGAACTCTTTTCCTCCTCTTACAATTTTTCTTTTTTCTTTATGATGAAATATTTGATATGTATCAAAGAATATAAGTAACACGTTACAAAGCAGATGCCTCTGCCTCCCTCTTCATTTGAAGTATTTAAAGCTTTTTTTATTAATAAAGATTTTATTTATTTATTTGATAGACAGAGATCACAAGTAGTCAGAGAGGTAGGCAGAGAGAGAGGAGGAAGCAGGCTTCCCACTGAGCAGAGAGCCCGATACGGGGCTTGATCCCAGGACCCTGGGATCATGATCTGAGCTAAAGGCAGAGGTTTTAACCCACTGAGCCACCTAGGTGCCCCTGAAGTATCTAAAGCTTTTAGCAATCCTTTGCAGAGCTAATGACTATTCTGACTTTTGTATTTTCATTTCCTCATGCATATATATCTATTCCTTGCCTATGTACATATATGTGTGTATGAATGCATTTTTTTTTTACAAAATATTATGTGCTTCTCTTTTAGCTTTATAGAAGTGGTATATTATGGTATTGCTCTTTCCCTTCAATAATAGATTTCTGTGATTCATCCATGTTGCTGTATGTAGCTAAAGTTTACTAATTTACATAATTTTCTATTGTTGAAAGGTTTTTTTTGGTCCCATTTCCTTTCTCATCCTTTGACCCCACTTGTTGTTAAACCAGCAAAATTATCAGTGACTTCACATATGTGGACTGCTTCTAAGAGTTGTAATTATGACGTGGAAATATAGATACTATTAGAAATTCCTTCTATTCCTATAACCCTAGTAAGCTATATGATTTGCATTTTTATAGTAGGGTATGAATTATATAGTTATAATGACAGCTGCAGGGTAGGAAGTTTTAACACACTAGAATGAAATGTATCTTGGAGACATTTTTGGTATCTGAAGATCGGCATGCCCCATATGGTGCCACTGAACCAATGAGTTTGAAGAAATTATTCTTACTGCTGAAACAGCACAAAGTACGAATTACTCTTTTTTAATAGGAACTTATCTTTTCAGCTAAATTTCTATATAAATAATTATATGTATAAAATACATTGACTGTAAATATAATGTTCTTTATCACACATGAGTGTGATTTTCCTCCATGTTCCAATAAAATGCTACTATATTTTCTAAATTTGGAAGTTGTAACAAAAAGTTGCAGGTCAAAGTTAATACCAAGTTATAAGAAGCTTAGAACATTGTCATTCACTATAAAGAATAACCATAATTCTGATGGGTTTTTTAATAGTCCATTTTGGTATTAATATTTATTGTAGTGAAAGTGTTTTATTTCTCACAGAATATTGTCCTTTATAAAAGAATCCCAAAGTATTTACATAAAAATGTAATTTTGTGTACATACAGATATAGCTTATTTTTATTCATAACCATAGTATTTTTTAAAAGATTTTATTTATTTGAGATAGAGAAAGAGAGTAAGAGAGAGAGTATGAGCAGTGGAGAAGGGCAGAAGGAGAGGGAGAAGCAGCTCCCCACTGATCAAGGAGCCTGATGTGGGGCTAGATCCTAGGCCCCTAGGATCATGATCTGAACCAAAGGCAGACACTTAACTGACTGCACTACCCAGGCGCCCACATAACCATAGTATTAGAGTCATTGTGGTTAGCCATTTTATTAAGTAACCATGGGCTTAAGATAATATGAAATTTGGTATAAATTTAACTTTTTAATATAATTTGTATTGGGGCTGACTTTTTGCTTTATGTTTTATTTTTTAGAGAGAGAGAGAGAGATTGCATGCATGAGTCAGGGCTGGGGGCAGAGGGAGAGAGAGAATCCCAAGCAGGCTTCACACTGGAGCTTTATCTCCAACTTGGAGCTTGATCTCGCAGTCCTGAGATCATGATCCGAGATGAAACCAGGAGTCTGACACTCAACTGACTGAGCCCCCTAGGCAGCCCTCATTACATTTTTAACTCATATAAATAATTAACTTTTTTTAAAGTCATGGTGTGAAATCCCTTTTGCTGTTACACAGATCAGAATTGTGGATCGAAAGAGAAGGAGAGAGGGAGGGATTGGAGGAGAGAGAGGATTGTGAGACAAACTTGTTATGATTTCTGTTCTTAAGTGGCATCATACAGAAGGTTTGAAATTACAGTATTATAAGTATCTCATTAAAATGCCAGACAGAGACTGATCTAAAGGTAATCGAAGATAATCAGGTCTTCGGAGGATCATCTTTCTAGGTTGCTCTGGTGAGAAAAGACAAAGAAGTGAGATAACTCTGATGTCAAATCAGAGATTTTCCCCCCTAAATCAGCCTAAAAACTTGACTGAGTTGGTTCTAACAGTAGATTCAAACCCCTAGAGAAGATAGGCAGAGCACTCTTTTTCTGTTGACCAGGCTGAGGCTCCATTCGTCTTTACATCATATAGTACACTGCACATACTTTTGTAGAAGCATAGATCTCTAATAACAATAACAGTAATTCTCCATGAAGCAACTGAAACCCTGTCTGAAAGACATTATGCATTTGTTTTCTTGAATGGGGAAGGCATTATGGGGACGGAAGGCTAATTAACCTCATTAAAAAAATGTAAGGGGTGGAATTTTATTTTAATAAGTCATGCAGTAAGGAAATTTAAGTTATCGCAGCTCCAGGATAGCAATTACTTAAATATTGACAACTTATACATGTTTTACATGCCCGTTTGCTCTCCTGTTCACTACTGAAATGTAGTTACCATAGCAATGAACACATCACATGGTTCCTGTGCTAGTTCTAAAATAGAGAACAGCAATATGCCATATGAGCCATGCTTATTTTCTACATAAGGACTGCATATACAACTTGAGGCTATTCCATACCCTTCTCAGTGCAGATAGCTTGTCATTGATTTAGAAAGCTTTTAAAGTAAAAAGCAATTGGCAAGAGTACACATCAAGTCTCCAGCCTTTCTTGTACTATATGGTATATATTCTTTGCCACTGAGCTAAAAGGACAGCTTTACTAGCTTTGACCAGCAGGGACTCTGCTATTATATATTTAACCAAATATCTTCTACTGGAATATCAGTACCACTCAGGAGATTAGATGGGAGGGGCATATATACCATTGATGGAAACATTTTCTCTGTCTTATTGACCAATCCTTAACCAATCTTAGCTTTTCTCCTACTGTTTCCTTTTATGTATCAAGTTTTTTAAAAAATAGGATTCTTTTGAGAATTTGAGGAGAGGAGGATGCCAGGCACAGTTGGAAATATGCTATTAGTTCCCTTTTAGGACCATTATTGCTCTGTAAGATTTAAGCATAGGTTACACAGCAGTATATCGATAGAAAAGGACTGCAGATTTCTGTGATAGATGCTGTCAGGTCTCCACTTCTACCATACTCTTGCATTCTTTTAGAGTATGTAGTAGACTGTCAGACCTCAAGAAATAAAACAGGAGCATACATATCCCTATTACTGTGCATCTTATATATTTACTTGAAATAGTCCAAGTGCTTTGACATGTTAGTGAATAATGCTACTCTGTAACTATTTCTAACATATATAAAATAAGCACTGGAATAAAATAAGGAAATAAATTTTAATTTGAGCTGCCAGTTGTACTACACCTGTTGTCACTAGAACTATAAATTAAATTTTTTAAATATTGTATACTGAAACTACTAGAAACAGCTACACTACGGATAGTGGAGGACTCCATTGCTTTATTTCTTCATTACCTTATACTCTTGACTAAATTTTGTAAGATGTGAATCACAGGTCTTCACACACAAATTAGTAAATTTAAGAAGCTAAATAGGGTGCCTGAGTGGCTCAGTCCATTAAGTGTCTGCCTTTGGCTCAGTACATGATCCCAGAGTTCTGGAATCCAGTTCCATATCAGGCTCCCTGCTCAGCAGGGAGTCTGCTTCTCCCTCTCCCCTTCACCCTGCTCGAGCTTTCTCTCTCAAATAAATAAATTAAATTTTTAAAAAGAAGAAAAGCAGAAGCAGCCCCAGCTAAATAGGCATATGTATTTGGCTGACTGGCTACCACTAATGGGGGATATATGTTGATTGTTTAATATTTGTGTTTGCTTTTTCATCCCCTTTTAAATTTGAAAAGCATGTGATTTAGTATTACATAAACTATGTAAGTGCTCTGGTTGGCTCAGATGATTAAGTGTTGGACTCTTTATTTCGGCTCAGATCATGAGCTCAGGGCCCTAGAATTGAGCTCTGAGTCAGGCTCTGCACTCAGCAGGGAGTCCGCTTGAGGACTCTCTCCGACCTTCTCCTTCAGCCCCTCCCCCTGCTTGCATGTGTGTGTGCAAGCACTCAATCTCTCTCTCTCTCAAATAAATCTTAAAAAAAAAAAAAAAAA